>PVKZ01004249.1:5644-91353 GCA_004027375.1 Macroglossus sobrinus | reverse complement strand
AGATATTTAAACAGAGTTTTCCAGCACATAATTGAAGATGAGAGTCTAAATGACAGAAAGGGATCTGAGTTAGAAATTTTGGAAACATAAAAAATAGATAGTTGAGGAATACATGAGTTATGGAAGGAGGCAAAATATATATATATATATATATATATATATATATATATATATATATATATATATATATATATATATACCAAAAAGGAAAGGAGACAAGATTTAAACCTTGGAACCATCCATATTTAATGGGGAGATAAGAAAGGGGGTTGATAATGGAAATGAAAAAGAATTTAGATTAAAAGAGAATTGAGAGATAGAGGTGCCTTGGAAATTAAAGTTTGGAATAGCAGGGAGTCATAAAAAAATAAAAGAGAGAGAGAGAGAGATTCACTGAAGTGATGGCTGAAGTGAAAATATCTGCTGTGCCAACTGTAGTGGAATCATTTTGGTTATCAATTGCTGCATAACAAAGTACCCCCCAAATTAACAACTTAAAAAGACTACAGTTCATTATTTCTCATGATTTTGAGGGTTGGCTGGCTTCAACTGAGCAATTCTCCTGCTGTAAATGGAGTTTGCTGGAAAGTCCAAGATGACCTCACCCTCATATCTGGTGCCTCACTTTGGATGGCTTAAACAGCTGGGGGCCATCTGGGCTTCTTCCCCTCCTTTGGAGTCTCTCATCCTCCAGGGACAATCAGACTTCTTTAAATAGCAGCTTGTTTCCAAGATAGCAACAAAGGAACCTAGAGGTATCTTAAGGTCTGGGCTCAAAAGATGAGAACACCCCTTCTGCCACATTCGACTGATCAAAGTACATCACAAGGCTAGCCTGGGTTCAAAGGGTGGGACGCACACCTCATTGCCTGAAGGAAGGAACAGCATGCATGAATGAGGATAGGAGAAATTGTGACTGTTTTGTAGACAATAACTACATGTGTTCTTTTTTTATGCCACCTGAGTATCTTTAAGTGTTGGCCCTTATTTTAGTCCAAGCAGCTCCAGGATTCACATGGTACTTCACAGCTCCCATTTCCATACAACAAAAACAAAGACTCTGGATCTAAGATCCACAAATGAGCTCCCACCCAACTGTAGGTCTCAAGAGTCAAGGAAATGCACACCTATTCCCAACAGCAAAATCTGAGTTGGGAAATGAGCCAAGGAGAAATGAGCACACCACAGATCCTAATCTATATAAAGTTGCAAAAATCCAGAGCTTACTAACTTTCCACCCAAGAGTCTGAGTACAAACGTCCTAACAGCCTCATTTCATTTCTTTGCTTCAGCATCCAGTCCTCTTTAGATCATTTGTGACCATGAGGTATCAAATAACATGAGAAGGGAAGGGGGAGGACTTTTTACATTAACAACAGGCTCTTTGTCCATATTGAATGTGCCAGAGCAATACCTTCGTGTACAGAGAAATATTGTAAATAGGGCAACTGTTTGCAAGACAAGTTTCCAGGAACTATGTAGGCCTCATTGTATATCTCTGTGGCATGCCACATATCCTAGTTTGAGTACACGAGTCTTCTTGCTGACCATGCATACACAGATGGTCAGACTTTTGTATTTGTTATACATTTTGAAAGTCAAGTAAGCTCTGATTCTCCAGTTTTATTACTTGAAGCACTGTTTTATTTTCCTTTTTTTTTGCTTTCATTGTATACACATAGACCCATTTTTATCATTTTAGAAGAATTATTTCTTAGGATGAACTAATTCCATTACAATAAAATAAACAATCCCATAATACAAACAATTGAGATATGTAAGTACTACATATGTATAAATTTAAACAGATTGAAATTCATGATAAAATTCCTGACCCACAACTGTAGTGGTTTATTTGTAGCAATCTAATTGTAGAAGTCTCTAATTATCACAGTTTGATAGTCTAGCTGGCTAGGAAACTTAGAGCTAGTCACTTAATGATTATTTTCTAGGACTAATAAATGTTTAAACAGAAAGCACTATTTATACCTTCTGCAAGCAAGTCAATATTCATGTGTAAGTTCTTTGTGAAAAGAGAACTAACTATACTCGCTTTTGGTCTAATCTAGTTTGCTGAATGTGAAATCTTAAATTAGAAAATTAATTCTTTGGAACGCATTTTTACAATTTTACATTGTTAAACCAAAGGAATTGAACTAGATTATTCCAATGTTCATCTTCAGCTCTAAAATTCTATCATTCCTTGGTTTTGAAAATGAATTTGAAGTTAGCAACAAAAAACAGTACAATTCCTCAGAGCAAATGAATTTTTCTACAACATAGGCAGCTAAAACATTTTATGGGCCTCGGAGGATTGAAATACCAGCAATAGAAGATTAGAATCTAATCTCCAACTAGGTCCCAGTGAATCTTCCCTTGTCACTCCAAGACATCTCACTTTGTCATGTAAGAATTTTAAATGTCAAAGTAACTATCCACCCTGTAAATGAAGAGGATGAGAAATAATTTTTCAGAGGAAATGTTTCCACTACAATCATACTTCATCTGCTCTTTATAAAGTCAAACTATTATAATTTTAAAATGCAAAGTTGCTCTCTAAGTTTACCTTGATTTTCATTTGTTAGAAAAACTTGAATTCTACTCTTGTTGATGCTAATGGCTTTCACCAATTTGAACTACTACCAACATAATTTTTTACATGAAGTTGTATGGAACAAAAAAGTGAGTTTGGAGACTGACAAAAGAAAACAAAGAATTTGTAGTGGAAGGGAAGAGGCCTTTGCAAATATGAACCAATCCGTTTAGACTAGCATGGAGACTAGTAGCACTGATGGACTTTGGGATCGCATAGACCTGGGTTTGAATCCCACCTATAACACTTATTACCTTAAAGCCCTTGAGAGAATATTTTCATAACTCCAAACCTCAGTTTCTTCTTGGAACAATATTAGCAGGTATCATAAACTGTTATTAGTAGGAAAATACATAAATCATAACTGTTGATGATTTTGGAACAATTAGAAGTTTTCACCCTACCACCAGTGAAAGTGTGATTAATATAGTCACATGTTTTGGGGGGGGTTTGTTTGTTTTTTGGCATTTCCAATGAAGACAAACATGCACATTGGTGGTTATTTATTAGAGTTCTCAGGAAAGCCACCCACTGGAATTTAAAGGAAATATTTCTTAATGTGAACAATGACTACTTATATTTTAATTATATTATTGTCTTTAAAATGAAGTGAATCACTTTACTCAATTTTATCTTTACAAAAAAAATCAAAAATAAAACAAAAAATTTTAAATTAAAAATAAAAATTATCACTAATCACGTGTTTGCCTATACAGGTGATACAGAGCAAAGATATCAGGTTTAACTTCTACTTTCTAGGAATTAATAAGACAATTACAAATATTTGGGACAGACCGCCAGAATAATGCCTGTAACTAACCTAGGATTTTTATTCAGAATATAAATAACATCTTTAGGTCAAAAAAAAACAATTAGAAAAGTGGTTGAAAAACATCGACAGGTATTTCAAAGAAGAATCAATCAATGCAAATCAGTCATGAGCATATAAAGATGCTCAGCCCCATGAATATCAGAGATATTCATCAATAAGTCAAGGCTTTCATTTATGTGCAAGCAAAAAGAACTGGTATGAATGAAGTGACTGTTAATAGCAATGTCTGGATGAGAGAAATCTCTACTGCCATCTTCTCTGATAAAGGAAATTTTCTTAGAGAGATTAGATGAGTATTTATTATGAAATTTTCTGATTACTAATGCAGTACATAACTATTATTTAAAATTTTTAATACAGAGAAGCACACAATCAAATATCATTTAAAAATTCACTATCCAGAGATTGCTGTGATTAACATCTTATTCTACATAGTTTATATTTCCGTCTTTTGTTTTTACAAATAGTCTTATTTTACATGATTGCTATATACACTGTTCTTTGATATGTTGTTTAGTATTTTATCAAAATTAATATACTTTATTTAACAGCTTAGAATTTATTATATGCCTAATTAAATGCCTAATTTTGACAATCTCTCTCGAAAAACTCTCTTAATTGAAATTATTGGGGCAAGGAGTTGATTATGTTTAAAGCTATTGATAATCTATGATAGGACCATTCAGAAGTTCCTTTGAATTATTAAAACAACAATCTTGGGATGGAAAAGGTCTAGTTTCTTAGATTATTCCAGCTGATATTTACCTTTTCTTCCTCTTAATGTCATACTAATTGTTACATGTATATTTATAAGAATATAGAGTATTGTCTATCTTGACATGTAAATATTTTATGTGTATATTTCTTATCTCTCCAATAGGTAAGTTCTGGATTGTAGATATATCATAGAAAGTCTGAATAATAATGTATTGTCAAACATTGTTCTTTGTGTAGTGCTTATAGCATACTCTGTAGTATTCATCATAACTCAATGAACATTGAAAGAAGTTAGAGAATGAAGACAACACAGGAGGAGAGGGAACTAATAATAGAAAATATTTATGTTATGTGAGGACTTTCAAATATTCAATAGTAAGACAAAATGGAATATTTCTCTACTGAAATTTTTTGGCAAAATAAGATCACGGGAAAAGGTCCTGACTGATGCTTCACAGTTCTATCTTTCTGCTGAGCGATAAATAGTATTTCTCTTTTGGACAGAAGAGTGGCTTTAAGATTGTTTTTAAAGCCAGAAGAATTGATGGAATAACCAAAAGGAGAATGTTAAGAGATGAAAGCAAGTTTAGGATCTGGCCCTTGCAACTTCCAAATTTACAAATTACAGTACAGATAAATAAGGAGAAGTAATAAATGCATAGGAACAACTGCAAAGGTGGAAAAGCCCATGGGCGCTAGTAGAGAAGAGTATTTTAAGGAAGAGTTGACAGAGTATGTCAAATGCTGCTGAAAATCTAAATAACATGAGGAAAAAACATCTAATGGGATTTGAAAAAGAGGAAATAACTGATAAAAACAATTTTGTCCTTGTGCTGGAGGCTGAAGGCAAATTGAATAAAACAAATCTTGGATGAGTAGTAGGGAAGTAGAGGCAGGACATGTTAATGCATTTTCCATAAAGTTTGGCTACAAATGGGAGAGGGAAAAATGCAACTCTAATGGAAGGCAAAGTGGTTCAAGGGGACTTTTGTTTTCCTACAATGTGCATTGTCAGAGTTAATTTTCCAACAAGAATAATTTGTAGACAAAGAGAGAGCCATGAATCAGTAGTGATGGGTGGTAACAATAAGTGGAGTCCAAGAGACATTGAGGAGGAGGGATCTGGTAGTTAAAGTTTTGTTATGACTTGTTCCAACAGCACCACTACGGAGAAATGTTAGTATAGCAGACTTTTCGATGGTAGAAATTTGCTAATTCTTCCCTAGTTTCTCCAATCCTTGATATAGAGCTAGAGAAGCTTACACAATGCACATCATTGAGGTGACGTCTACAGGTTCCAGCTGTGAGAATGTGAAAGTGGATAAAGCTCAGCAGAAGTGTAATGATAAAGATCAAAGTGGAGAGAGTACTGTTAATAATGCGCAAACCTTTTTTACTGTTTCTGGAGAAATCGCAGAAGCAACTAGGATAAACGTGAAGCAATGCTAAGCAGACTTTAGGGCTACAGTCTGAGAGTAAGCAAAACAAATGCCTATTCTATCAAGATAATATAAAGTACTGTGAACGCAGAACAGATGTGAAACAAAGTCACTTTGTTTCAGGAAGCATGGCAACTATACCTATTCAAAAAATCAGGCCAAAATCTTTCTGAGGACGTAATCCATGAAAATATATTTACTCACATTTAGTAGTTTCAAAAATCCCCAAAATTTTCTTTTTACTGATGTTATTAACAGTTTGAGTTTGGAAGGGGTTTTTTTTTTGGGGGGGGGGCGTTGTTTTGTTCTCTTTTGCCATTTAAAAATTAAATGAATATACATGTTTGAGAGTCCTTAAACTAATGCAGGCCTTTAATAATAAGCTAATCAAATCTAAACCTTTACTGCAAAAAAAAGTAAGCAAGGAAATATGAGACTGTGGCATTTGAGTCTTTGTGAGAAACTTTATGGTCAGAATTCTATTGAAGATATTGCATCTGATTTAATTTATCTGATTATTAAAGAGACCAAATATTAAGTGACTATTTCATACAGCTATAATACTGGAGAGGGGGGAAGTTAATCAGCAAAATGAGACTTTTCAGAGACCTGAATGCTAACTTTTGAGCCCATTACACTTAGTGTATGATAGTACTTGAGCCCATTACACTTAGTGTATGATAGTACTTGTTTAGGCTAAATGGCAATAGTCATAGTACCCAATTTATAGACTTGCTTTCTAAGAATAACTTTTTAGTCTGTGTATTTCACCTTAGTTTTTGGGAATATGAGTTGAAATAAAAAGCATTAATTCCCATAACTATCAATATCACTTTGAAAAACTCTTCAACCAAATTTGCTTTAATGAAAGTGAATGAGAGGGCATCCTTATAAATCGGAAAATATAAGTTAATAAGTGTTTAAAAGCAGCCTGGCTATCACTAAAACTTTATGAGTGAATTTAATAAATACTCAAACTGCATATTATATATATTTATATTAAATATGTATTTTCAACTCAAAGTCACAGCAACAATATATTTAAAGGTTTTAGAATTTTAATGAAATTCATCATTTTTCTTTTTTGTAGCTTGTCTTCTGATCTTTGAGTAGAATATATGGTTTGAGTTATGGCTTTGTGCCAGAGAGTATTTTGTTCCAAAGAATGCACTTTCATTGTTATGATATAGTTTATGTCACTGAGTGTGAATTATATTAACCTTAAATTCATAAAATGTCACTATAATTAATTGTTTTGATGTATTTTCATGTTTTAGAGAAAAGCTTATGTATCATGGACCATGGATTTACCTGCTGCCTTGGATGCTCAGAGAAGCCTGCAAATTATTTTCATTAGTAGGAACAATAGAGGGTGAGAAAAGTGAGAGGGAAAGGTCTTGGGAAACCAGTCGCCCTTTTTGCTCTGACTTAGGAGTCTTACCAAAGGCAGGTGACAATATACACATCACTCTAACTGTGCATTAGTGAAAGAAAAAAACATTATATGTGGCTTGATCAAAAGATGCCTGAAAGACAAAGCGACAAGACTTGAAATCCCCAAATTTCAAAATGTCAACAGGGTTATATAAACAAGTTGTTTTCTAAGACAAAATGCCACCATTTCTTAGACATCTTTTATTAATTCTCATATTTGTAATGGGAGTAGGAAAGAAATGCCATAACTGAGAAATCACTGTGTAAGTTTATTCCACAGTCACAAAGGATATGAATCATTGAGGACTACCACTTGAGTTCCCTGTCTTGCAGCTGCCAGCCTGCTAGGGGTGAAGCAATGACAGCTTCTTTGAAGTTATCACTTCATCAGTATTCATTTCGGCTGAAGCTTTCCTAGTGCACCCCAAGCCCCAGCTTAAGCTCACACTGAGAGGGGAGGCACCTGATTAAAAACAAAATGGCTGAAGGATCTTCTTCAGATGTGACAACTTGAAAAGAATGTTTGTGGAAGTGGCTATTTTAGAGTAAGTAACATCAAGGTAAAGTCCAACAAAATCAATACTAACACATAAATTTAGAGGCAAAGATTATTATTTAAACAAAGTTAGGTGACTAGGAATTTTGATCTCTTTTCAGTCAATTAAGAGAAGTTTGATTATTTTTCTATGATTATAAGGCAAAACAGCTGGAAATATCACATATTCCATCTTCAATTTCCTCTCCTGTGAAGCATATCGCAAATTTTAAAAGTCTCAAACCTGAAAGGTGTGACCTCACATCTGGTAAATTAAACTAGAAGTAAATTAAATTAAAAGGAAAAAGATTCTACATTTTATAGCATTTTAATAATACAAGGACAATCAGCTCCAAAAGAAATTAAATATTCTTATATTCCTCTAATACATTTTTCCTTATGAGCCAGCAATTCCACTTCTAGGTACTTATTCAAAGAAATCCAAAACATTAATTCAAAAAGATATATGCACCATGTTCATTGCAGCATTATGGTGGTGTATATAGACAATAAAATGTTACTCAGCCATAAAAAAAGAATGAAATCTTGCCATTTGCAATGATATGATGGACCCAGAGGATACTATGCTAAATAAGTCAGACGGAGAAAGACAGATGCCATATGATTTTACTTATACATGAAATTAAAAAAAAAAGTAAATGAACAAACAAAACAGACACATACTCATTGAGAGAACAAAGTGATAGTCGCCAGATGGGAGGAGTGTGGAGGGGATGTGCAAAAAGATGAAAGGGATTAAGGAGTACAAATTGCCATTATAAAAATAGTCACAGGGATGTAAAGTACAACATAGTGAATATAGTCAATACTATTATAATAACTGTGTCTGGTGTCAGATGAATGGTCACTTCGTAAGGTGTATTAATGTTTGATCACTACATTGTACACCTGAAACTAATATATTATGTCAACTGTAATTGAAAAATAAATTTTAAAAAACTTGGCACTTTTATTAGAGTATTTATCACATCCTACCCTAATTATTATTGGCAAGGTCAACTATCATGTTTCTTCTCTTCCTGGGGCCATCTCTATTTCAATAGTGACACGTGGGTCTTATCATGATGATAGGTAGTCGGTTGCATGGGATCAGAATCCATAAAGATGCCCAAACTTCCTAGACATCAGAAGATTATTCTCTGAATGGTCTCCTTGAAACCTCTAGCACTGGTTTGAGGTAAGAGGGAATTGTGTGCTCCCCTCTCTGATGGAGCCAGGGGGTGAAAATTTTGCAGCATTCCAATACACCTCTGCTAAGACATTCTAAGCTTCTTCACACTCATTTCTTTGATATGTCCATTCTGAATAGCATTACAAAACCGGGGTTTGTTCACTTCTTCTGCAGCATTTAGTTTTGAAGTGGGGACATGGTTGCTAAATATTGTTTCATTCTTGACTGCTGGGGGCTTTAGCTAAAACGAAAACAGAAAATTATCTAGAGAGGCAAGGTACTCCCAGGCAAAAAGATTTCTGGAGAAAACACCCTAAGTTTTCCATATATCAAGAGTAGAATTTGAAGGCGTATAAAAATTGCTGTCTCCCAAGTGGGCAGGAAGTTAGAACTAGTGAACCTGCTCAGTGTCTCCTTGCCATGGAGGAGGTGGGCAGGATAGTCCTTGGGAGAGGACTATCTGGGTCACTCAGTAGTACACTCAGTAGTACAAGCTGAGTTAGCGTGAACTCACATTGCAGGGACAATTTGGAGCCAAGACAAACCTGTACAGTGACACTGTGTGGATTAGGAAAAAACCCTCTGAGATCCATACAGAGCACAGACCAGCAGCAGAGTTCAAGTTACATCACAGCCCAAGCTGCCCCTTTTGCTAAGCACCATTATGAGACCGTATGACCATTTCTTTTGAACTTTTTTCTTTAAAATGAGTATCTGTCAACATACTGAGAAAATTTTGAAGAATTTTATTCCTAGAATATTTTTAATAATTTAGAATATTTTTTAAAAAACATAACCAAATATAACTTCATTGTAAGTATCTATTAAATACACTCATTGACAAAGAAAAAAATACATTGAAAAAAAAATACATCATCCTCATCTCTATGCCAGCCATGAAGATGAATCGTCACGTCATCAAGATCTTTGAGTTTAGGATTTACAGGCTAGTGCCACAAAATAGACATCCCTCATAAAGCCACATGTGGCTGGCTGTTTCGATGAAAGACAGAGTAAGCTGTCATAAAAAGCATTTCTATTAGTGACCTGTGGCATGTGTTTCTAAAATAAGTTCTTTTGAAGTTGATACTTCTTAGTAGAGAGGCATTCTCAAATGTGTACTTAAAAAATTGATTACTGTGCCTGTTTATATCCCCGGACATGAGGGCTGGCATGATTTTTATACCTGGGGCCTGCCGCCTTCTTCCTCATGTATAAATATACTAAACTCAAAACCCTTGTTACCATGTGAACACATTTCAGTCAGAATGTAATCATAGTTATAACAAATTCCATAGAGGCTTTGCCTCAATGGTCTTTAAAGTTTTTTAGAATTGTGATTCTAGGGACTAGGAGTTGGGTATTTTATATGTTCATTATCAGCTTCCATACACATTTGGAATAATTACCACAGAACTGCAAAGCAAAAGTACATATTTTAGTAAGACCTCTTTTCTTATACTCTTATATATATCTCTCATACTTGCTCTGGGCTGTGGCAGAGATTTGCTTTCTCCATCAGATGGCTGTGGACTTCATTGTTTAGATCAGTAATGGGAGAGGAGGGGAAGAAATGATGGACCAATTTTTAACATTTTCTATGTATGGAGTCTCAAAGTCTCTCTCTCGCTCTCTCTCTCTCTCTCAAATATTCCTCAGAACACTTAATACATCTACCTTCCAAATGTTTTTTCTTAGCCATTGTAAATAAATATGTAAATAAATATTTATTATAACTGTGTTATATTTAAGTAAACATATAAAATATAAGCCATCAATACATTATCTTTTTTATACCATCCAACTTTATTTACATTTCCTCTCACTTTCACCACTTCGTTTCTCTTCCTAACATCTGGCATCTCTGCTCTCCCATCTGAGATCCTATATATTCCCTCTGAAGAGGTGTCTTTCTTCCCAATAGTAAGTTCTACTAGTGATAATTCTATCAGCATTTGTTTGCCTGACAGTATAATTTTTTCACTTTAATTTTCTAAGGGCATTTTTGTTTTATATGGAATTCTGGTTGTCAGGTTTTTTTTGGTTTGTTTTTTGGGGCTTTTTGTAGCACTTTGAAAATATTCAGCTGCTTTTTGTTTTCCACTGTTGTTGCAGACAAGTCAGGTTTTAGTTTAACTGTCACACAGGAAAATATAATCCTTAAAGTTTTCTTAACCTTCTGATTGCTTTTAAATGTTCTCTTTTCGTCTTCAGTTTTCAATAGTTACTGATGTGATCAGGTGTGGATTTTCTTTTGTATTTACCTTGTTTGCTGGTCATAATCTTTTTGAAAAATGGTTTTATGTCTTTCATCAGTTTTATAAAGGTTGTATTCATTAGCTCTCCAAATTGTTTCTGCTCCATTTTTCTTTTTCTCTCCTTTAGGATTCCAGCTATAATTATGTTAAGCATACTTATCCTACCCTCCATGTGTCTCTTAGTGGTTTGCTTCTCCTATCTTTGTCTATTTGTACATAATGCAAATTATCTTCTCAGCATTTCCACTTAACTAATTTTTCTCAGTTGCTTTTAATTTGTTATTAAATCATTCTTTGAGTTCCTCATTACAATTATTTTTCACTTTTAGAATTTCAATTTATTTTTTTCAGTTTGCAATTTTCTCCTGAAAATTTCAATTCTGACTATTATCACCTTATATATCGTATAATTATTTCAAAATTTGTTTCTGATATTTAGAGCCCTCATAGGCCTATTTCTATATGTCAGTCTGTTTTGGCTGCTATAACATAATTCAAAAAAAATGGATTGGGTGGCTTATAAACAACAAATATTAATTTCTTACAGTTCTGGAAGCTGAAAGTTCAAGATCAGGGTGCCAGTATGCTCAGATGAGGGCTCTCTTTCAGTCATAGATTTCTTGTATCTTTACATGGCAAGAGGGAGCAGGGAGCTCTGTGGAGTCTGTTTTATAAAAGCATTACTCTCATTCCTGAGGGTTCCACCCATATTATCTAATCACCTCCCAAAGGTCTTGCCTTCTAATATCATTACCTTTGGGTTTTAACATATGAATTTTGGGAGGACACAAATATTCAGACCTGAGTGCTATGTTTTATTGTTGCTGCCAGTTTTCAGTTATGTCATCCTGTCTCCTCGTTTGTCTGGTTATGTTTTGGGAGTTTTTGTTTTTTTGGTTTTTTGTTTTGAGTTTTTTGTTTGGTTGGTTTTTTGTTTTGTTTTGCTTTTGTTTTTGTTTGGATCATTTGGATATCTCTTTGAAAAGTTGTTTGGAAAACTAATCTGAGTCCAAACATGCTACTTTGTTCCAAAATCTTTTTATTTTGCTTCGGATAGCTGCATGGGCACACTAGAAATCTGGGATTGCTTCAGTCCAATTTGAAAGATTAAGAAGGGCCTTTCTACAGAGCAATCATTCTCATCCCAGAGTGGGGCTCTTTGCAGTGCCAGCCTTATGTGAGAGGCATCCTCCAGTTACTGTTCTTTTGGAGGTTCCTGAACTCCAATCCCCTTCTCCGTATCTATACCAGTCTGTCCGTATCTATACCTGAGTGTCTTGGCTCTCCTGTCCTGAGAGGCAAATATTTAGAGGAGAAAGCAAGCCTAAATCCCAGTCTTACCTCACTGGGGCTCTATCCTTTTCTAAATTCTGATCTGATAAATTTTAATTCTCTATTCTACTCTCAAAAAATTTTTAGAACACATGATTCCCTCTCTCTGCTGCTGTCCCCAATGATAGTTATATCCACAAGAGTTTTGGTCCAAATTATCTAATCTACTAGAAGCAGAAATGCCTCCAATAATATTTTTAATTATTCTTATATTGTTCAAATATTATTTGTAATCTGGTCTTTGATCCATTTTAAATTTGTATTACAAAATATGTCCCCAATGCCAATGCATGGCATGATCACATATGAGAACAAGTAAAATTTCTCTCTTTATTTGTAGAACTGTGATCAACAAATAGCGAATGCATTTTTACAGAAAGTGGTGGCATTTCTAATTGGCCATGCAGAAAATCTGTTAATTAAAAATGTTAATCAGAGACAACCTGATGTGAATGTCCATTCAATTTGATCCAAATTTTTTCACTCACAAGATAAGTGACTTAGGAAAGCTTGTCACTTAGATGTACTTCATTTCCCCCATATATACATGTGACAATGATTCTTCTTTTAATGGATTATTGTTAGGATTTAAATAATGTATCTGAGGTATTTGTCACAAAGTAGGTACTCAATAAATTAAAGTTTCTTCTTTTTCTAAGAATGGAAGGTTGCTATTTTTTCACATTTCATATTTGAAAATATATTTCATATTTTTTATCATTTGAAGGAAGTGACTCAAACTTATATTTGAGGAATCATTTCAAATGCATTTTCAACTTGTTGTCTATTTAAATGACCCATTACAGGAGAAATGTACATGAACATTTTTCAGCCTGGTCTCAAGCTACTTCTCTGTCATATTTTCAGATCTTGAAAAGTGAAAATGCATGTTACATACTTTTATTCACTAGCTAGCTATGTTTTGTCTCCTCAGGGTATACCAATATCAATAATACTCTAAAGTGTTGTTATATTTTCCCATTGTTCTCTCTTCTAATCTATCACTTATATACCATACCATGAACTATTTAAGAAAGCCATTTTTATTCGCAGGGTCACTTTTATTGTTTGAAGAATAGAAGAGAGAGGGGTATAAAGTTTGGTAACTCATTAGTTTTTAAACAAGTATAGGGAAATACACTATAGGTCACAAAAACGTGTGAATAATACATGTTTATAAATTTTAGAAACTTGAATTCAGGAGTCTTGTTCATCACATTTAAGAATTCTTTGTGAAATTCAGATGGTAGGAATTCTTTACAAAACAAAATTTAATTAAAGTTTAGAAATAATTAGAAGCATGTCAGTAACATGCTCATATATACTTTCTGTCACCTCATATTTGTGTTTTTAACAATTCTATAAACCATTTGAAAACGTATTACTAGTTACAAAAATTCTTGACCTCCCTCATTAATAAGGTTATACGTTTGAATAGCAACATAAACAGCAGAAAAACACTTCCTATTCTGACTAATCCCACAAAAATAAACTTCTACATGTTGAGCACTGTCCACCAGGCACTAACAGCACTTTTACATGTATTATATCATTTGTTCCCCAATACAAATTTGAGATATCTGAGTTGTGAACTGTGAAAATAGGTAAGAAAATAAATAACTACAAATAACTTCCAGATATAGCTGTTTTTAAAAAATCACAACTTTCTTGGTTCTTCTTTAGTTTTTTGTTCAAGTCAGTCACATGCCATCTAGTGAGATTGTGAAGAACTGCAACTTATTACTTATTAATATAATGTATTTTCTTACAATTGATACTTCTCCTGTAACAACTTTCTGCTTCGCTCTGTGTGTGTGTCTCTCTTTCCCCTTCTCTCCCTCTTACCTGTTGAAAGGCAGTTAATTATATGGTTGCAATGCAGTATTTAACCATGCATGCTTGCCCCAAGCAATTCTAACATAAGTTTGTGCTACTAATTAAAAGTTAAAAATCTCAGCTTTAATAGTCAAAAAAGAAAGTGAAAAGAAAACAGGTCAAAAGAAAAATTTAACTAAACATATCAAATGTCAATTAGAGTTAGGTAAAATACAAAAGAAAAATACTTTTAACAATGTATTTTGATCTTGCTATATACATAATACATAGCTACATAACATGTTATTCTTCCTGTCCCTTCAAGAAATCCTAATTATTAAAACATTTTTAAGTCTAAAATTTCTCTTGAATAGAAAAACCTTAATTTTTTTCTTTAAAATTATTCAATCACATTGTTTCAGAATTTAGCTGCCTTATCTATATTTTTCTATTTCTTGATAATAAAACAGAACATATATTTGATTAGAGATTGAAAGGGGGAAACGCTGTAATTGCAATGTCCATATTATAAGGTAATGGATTTGCTACATTTTTCTATTTATTCCATGTTGACTCTACTACTCCATGATGATTCTAATACTGAGCCATGTCACCTATCATATCACGCAAAATAACGAAGGACAAGAATCATGACTTGTGTGTGCTCAGTGGCTGAAATTGAGACTGCAGTAGTTACCTCAGGGTACAGAATTTTGAAGTTCTTACTAAAGAATGCTGTCCTTCTGGCATGTTGTATATAAATATGGCATAAGAAGCTACCCATGATAGATTATTTAGGAAGTGCCTTTGCCACCCAAAATATCTCTCCAACACTCTATCTAGATTTTGAATATTTTTTTTTCATTTAGAAATTAAGTTTGGGGCTTTACAGTTAAAAAGGGAGTTTCATGTTTAAATGAGCTCATAAGAAGGTGATGAATGTCAAAAAGGGTGAGTGCCTTCCCACCTATCACAACCTTTCCTTAAGCTTCATTTCATAGCAATTCCAGAGTCTGAAATGGGTGGGGGAAAAAAAAACGCAGTATTGAGGGGAAAAGTGCACACAAGAGGTGGGGGCAGAAAAATATTTTACCTACCTAGCAATTTTCCCTTGAGTGGACTTCATTCCTCTTGCATAGTTTACACTTGAAGCCTTTGCCTCAGCTTCCATTCCTTACTTTTAGGCCTGCCCTAGATAAAGGGAAAGCTACCCGAAAAGCCAGGCTCTATGTATAAACTGAGTGACAGGAAGAGTTGGGAGTTGCTAACTTCTTTTGACAGCTCTCATGGTCGGGTAGATGTGAGGAGAATAGCAAAAGTATGGAACCACACGCTATCTTTGACATGTTAGCTTTTAGCTCCAGATCTTGGCTTTAAATTAATATGGTTGAATCACTTATGGCACTGTCCTCAGAGTAATAATATGTAATAATCTTTAAAAGAAGTACGTGTAGGAGACCTGGAAGAGAGAAGTCATCTAAATTGGATAATAAAGGAAAAGAAGTATTAATTAACATCAAGCTATGACACTGTTCATATAATTTCACATAAAGCCAGTTTCTATAGAATTTTCTTTTTACAAATGACTCTAATTGTCTCTCTGAGGGTAAGCAACAGCTTAAGCCAGCAACATTCATATTTTATATATATATGTGTGAGATTCAAAAGATGTTCAGCCTTCAAGAGGTAAAGCATTACGTGTGTTAATAAAACATGTATGTCAATTTAATTAATAGAAAAATAAATTACTTAATAAATATTTTAAAGAATAAATTACATTAGGAAATTACTTAAGTATTTTATATAAAATTTGTGGTGTTTCCATAAAATTGAAACTTTTTTTAGCCTACTTATTATCTTTCTTGCACACAGAAGCACCATGCACACATACTGCCTTTTTCATCTTGAATTTTCTTCTAAATAAGCAAACTTCACAGGCCTGGTCTTGATGCCAAAATGAACCCCTTTCATTTGCTGATTGAGCTCTGGCTCAACAGCCAATGTTTCCCGCTGGGTCCTTACAGAGGGTGCATTCATATTTTATCCTAATTTATTCATTATCAAACATCAAACCTTTGGAAGATAAAACAAAGACCTCGTGAACAATGAAGGGAGAACTCACTGGTTTGTTTTCATCTTCACCCTCAGATGAAAGAATTCTTTAGTAGCACTGCCCTCTCTACCAATACATCATCCAGGTAATTGAGGGGAGGGGACAGGAATGACAGGCTGGGCCAAATCAACCTTCAGCATCCACTGGTGTACACAATAACCTCCAACATCAAAAGTATCTAATGAGAACTCTAGAATCCATGGCATTGTATTAGTTGACCCGGTCTTGTAATTAAGTATCAAAAATCCCCAAGCTTTTTGTGGCCATTTACAAGTTAGGTAGCAAGATTTCTACACGTGCAAAACAAAAGAACTTCCTCTTACTTTTCTTCTCAGAGGAAAAAAGCTTTAGTGACAGCTCTGGACAGGGACCAGATATTCAGTATCAAAGATCCCAGTATCTGTTTTAGTTCTGCTGCTTCAAGACTGCATAATAATGGGAAAGTTGCATATACTTATTTATAAAAAGGGATATTGCTTTCCTCAAGGGTATTTGAAAAGATAGATGAAATCATAATGTGAAAGTTGCTTTGTCAAATGTAAAGAATCTTACAAATGCTCGATATATATTAGGACAAACACTAACACTATTGCTTTCACTCCTTGGACAAAGCATCAAAGAAAATGACATCTCCACCACAATTGGCCTCATGTAGGAACAGTTACAGACTCATTATGATATGTAGTACCACAGTACATAAAATATGTAGATTTTCTGCCTTCACTTAAAATTAGAAATTTATTCTTTGGTTAAAACATGAAATTATGTCCAAGGTGTTGTAACAACATAAAGAAAAGATAAATAAATGAACATTGTCTTCTCACATGATTGATGCAGATAAGAATCAGGAGACAACAGAGAGAAGTACCAGTACAGGGACTGAATGAGAAAGCAGTTAAATTCACAAACCCCATGGGCAGAAACGGAATGAATCTTTGCAACCCTGGCTGGTTTGAGATTGTTTGGGGTATCTCGTCAGTGTTGACACCGCATTAGATACCATTTAGATTTTAGGTATTAATCATTTTAGGTTAGCATGATGAAAATCTCATCAGCCAACTCCAGATACTTCATTGTGACCCTTGAAACTAATTTGTATCATATTTTTGGTTTTCTTGGTCATTTGCAGTCTGAAAATAATGTACATTGTATTACAAAGGCTGCTCAACAATGACAGCCACATTATTGGATGGGTCTCAAATTCTCACTGCCACCCACAGGCTTCTGGTATTCCTGTGCATTAGAACAGCCTCTCTAAAAATCAACCCAAGTAGATTTCTGCCTCCACCTCACTCACCTACTACATTCCTCATACCTTGATAAAACAGTTTGGTCACTTCATGTGACTGTCCCCAGAAAGAGACATCCAGGCCAAATGGAGTAGAAGGTTATATACCTTAACTTATATACCTTAGTTCGCTACATAAAAAGTCATGAATATAACCTTGTTTTCTCTTCCATATATTATAAATAAATTTTGAACAGTATACATACATATATACACATATATGTATTTTATACTGCAGACAAATATACATTATATAGATATACCTACATACTTTAAATGATCGACTGAAATGTTGATTTATTTTTCTTCAAATTGTTTTAGACATCAATAATTAGAACTATTCTCATGTTTAAGATTAATCAGAATTTTAATTTTATATATATATATATTAAATATGTCTTTTGGAAAATATATCTTTGTAAATATTCTCAAAGAGGACCAGGAAACTGCTAAAGATAATGAATTTTAAATTGTTCCTCTGTTTTAAAAGCAGTCGGAAACAACTTTCAGAGTATAGTACCCAAGATTTTTGCTATCTTTTTGGTCTTCATCTTACCTCATGAATTAGCCTATATATGATTTTTGTCTGAAAACGTTAAGATACTCTTATCTTGAAGATACTATGTAGCATCAGTTCTTTTACTTTTTCCTTCTTTCTCTTTCTGTCCTTCTCCTCCTCTTCTCTCTTCTCCTCCCCCCACTCCTCCTTTTGGAGTATCAAAACCATTGGGAAATTTTTTTCTTACAAAATTACAAAATATTTCCTGGAATAATTCCAGAGTTACTAAATATCAATTTACCAATCACTAAAAAGGCCAAATGATCAAAATAATTTTCAAATATTTATAGGATAAATATCTTAAGAATTTTATAGGATTTTAATTATTTCTTTTTCTTGGGACCACTGGTGATTCGTAATCTGTTGCTTTCCAATTAAAAAAGTATTTCTAGATGTAATTTTCAAGCTGTATTCTCTCTTTTGAAAAACTGAACAGGCATAGAACTTCTGTTTCAGTGGTAATCAAAAGCTATAAATGCAGGTGTATAAACTAGGAGTAAATGGTATATGTAATACAAAATTATGAAAATTGAAAACAAAATTTACTAAAATTGAGGGTGGACATGTGGTTGGGAGCACCTAAAAATATCTGTTCTCTGTGCCAGAGACTTCCAGCTTTCAGGTCATTTTATTCTCTGAAAAATACTTTTAATAATAAACTTTCGGATGAAATAGGTCCCCTTACAGTTCTAAATAAAGGTCTGCATCTTTGTAAATATAATAGGTCTTATGTTAAATCATTTCTAAAAGTTCATGCCATAATTCATCTGCCCACCGAAGTAAACAAATAACTCACATTACATCACCACCATTCAGAAATGTTTTAATTGTAGTAAAAATATTCACAACGTTTCAATATTTATGATACAAGAAACAGGCTGTGCCCTATATCTGATGAATAACTTCAATGGAGTTCTAGTTACTACTCAATTTTCAGATCACGTTTCTATTACTTTCTATTACTGCTGAAATTGATGAACGATTCTATGCAAACGAAGTCTTTTTGAAGAACCCTGAAGGTTTTCAAGACTCTTTTTCTTCATTTAGGGAGTTTCTTCCAAAGCTAATGAAGCAAACACATTTAAAAGAAAAGGCTAAATTCCTTATGCATAAAACTTTCATTTAAATATCCAGAGTTTAGTTTTCTTTCTTTAAAAAAAATGCAGATAGAGAATCTGAGCTTCACTGTTGAATTACAGGACACTTAACAAAATAGTCTGGATGCAAAATAGACTGGATGCAACATTCTCATATCTGCCATGATGCCTTTCAGAAAAGAAAATTTCAGGAGCAAAAACAGAATTTCAGGACCCAGGGTTGAGTATCTATTCTAGGTGTAGAGGAGTCTTCATTAAAAATTTATTCTTACATACTTGAGTTATCTTAGATTGCACAGTGATCATCTATATTTTTTCTGTGTATGCGAATACCATCATGACATTATGAAAATGTTCAATCATACTTATGCTTTATTTTATACACAGTTCTTTAAAAAGTTTTAACAAATATATTTTATAATTTAATTCTAAGAGTTGTATGCATATTCTTATTTTGAATTAAAAAAATAATATTGGTACATAAAAATAATTCCAGAATTTTAGAAACATTTTAAATTAAAAATAAGCAATTCCTTTTGCTCTTCTCCAATTCCTAGCATAATTCTACACTGTAAACTTTCATTAAGACTTATTGAATGTACTTTCAGAGATTTTAATTTGTGCACAAATAAATGGCTTTATCCTGCATTAAAATACAAAAATAATAGGTTGGGAATATAAATAAGAAAGAAGAATGAAAGAGTTATGTGGGTCTAAGGCCTTGCAACTTAATGTATGTTTCATGGAGAAGAAGCATCACACTCACCTAGAAATTTATTAGAATGTAGACTCTCAGGCCCACCCTAGACATAATAAATCAAAATCTGCATTTTAATAAAATCCTTGAGTATTTCACATGGACCTTAAAATTGAGAATCATTAGTCTTAAAGAGGGTAGGGATATTGTTAACCAGAGACTTCAAAGTCAAGTTTATTTGTAGAAATGATTAATCTAACCAAGCCTATTAAAGAACAGAAATATATCCTACAATTTCCAAACTAGAAGAAAGAGGAAAATAAAAAGAGAATAATTAAAAAGACAAGAAATGAGAAAAAAAATGTATATTAAACAAAACAAATGAGAAAATAGAAAATATGATAGACGATATAAACTCATATGTAGGAGTACTTCACTGTTTCTCAGTTCTCCTGGTCTGAAATGATGTCTATGGTTCATATATTAATGGTGGGAGTTAGACAGTTTTTCTCAGAATTATATTCACTCAGTTTCTCCCTCTATTCCTACCTGTTGATTGAGGACAGAAAACCTGGAGTAAACATTGTGGCGGATTTTGGAATTCTTTCTGTCTCCAATGCTCAGTAGAGATTGATGATGAACCCCTTCCTGCTCTTTATAGTTGCTTTGTTTGCCTAAGCTGTCTGATATTTACTCATATTTTGGATAATATTTTTAGTTTGGGGAGGTGGTAAAGACTGAGGAATTTTATTTCATCTGAGAATCCCAAGAATGCTTCTGGACAATACTCCTATAGGTGTATATTAGTTATCTATTGTGTAACAAATTACTCCAAGATTTAAAAGCTTAAGACAGAAAATATTTATGTCATAATATCTGAGGATGAGGGATCATTGTACAACTGAGCTGAGTGGCACTGGCTCAGGGTCTCTCAACAGGTCCTTGTCAAGATGTCAGCTATGGCTGTAGTTATCTCAAGACTTACCTGGAGCTGAAAGGAACCACTTTCAAGTTTATCCCCTGGTTGTTGTCAGGCCTCAATTCTACATGACTTATTGGGCACAGGGCCTTAGCTCCTTGTCACATGGGACTCTCCATACTGCTGCTAACAACATGCGAGATCGTTTCCATATGCTGAGTGATCGGAGCAAGAAAGAGAGGTGCTATCTTTTTAACATGAACATAGAAGTGACATATCAATTCTAGTTTGTTCTATTTGTTAGAAGTGAGTCACTAACTCTAGCACAAACTCACTGGGAGAGGAACTACTCTCAAAGAAAGTAATAGGAAAGCATTTCTGGATATTGTTTTAAAACCACCAAAATGTATATGAAGCACTGTGATACAGGAAGATGACTAGATATTCTGCTTTTCCACTGAGAATAAAAATGAAGATGCAGCTTATTACAATGTTAGAATTATGAATCTGAAATTGGCATGTAATGTCATTTTGATTCAATATATTTCTTCAATGATTTATTTTTTATTACAAAAGAGATTCATGTTCATCATATTGGAAAATACAAGAAAATATGAATGAGAAAATTACATAAGCTTACATTTTGACAACTGCAAATAACCACTCTCTATATCTTGACCATTATGGTACCTTTTCTTCCAAAAATTTTTATATATACATACTTTTACATGCATATATGTGTGTTGGCAAGCTTCCTTCATTCATCCCATACCTCTATTTCTTCCCAAAAGTTTACCGTTTGGCATACTTTCGCATCTAAGCCTTTCTTAGTCCCTGAAAGAGAACAGTCGCTTCTACTTAAAAATAAATTTGAAAGGCACAATGTTTTTTTTTAATGATTCATTTTTAATGGCATTGTTTTCCTGGTTCAAGATAAATAAATATGAGCTGATTTGTAATTCTGGCTGACTTGTTCTTTGAAAACATGAGTTGAAATTGCAGTTATCCTTTTTTTTTTTTTCATTCCAATTTGGGTTTAGTTAAGACAGATCTGTCAGAAAAAGACAGCCAGAGAAAACAGCCAAAGATAATGCCTAATCACCATCTATCATGATTACACTTAGGGCAGTGCTAATGCTCTGGAACACTCAAGACCTGGCAGCCACTGGAGGTCTCTGAGTGGTACTTTGCCTATTCTGACATTTCCCGGCATCTATCTCGAGGGGAAGAATTTTCTTTTAGATTCATTTTTTTCATTGCACTTAAAATGAATCCATTTTGAAAGAAAATCACTTTATAGCAGCTGTTGTAATCAAGCCATATGAAGGCTTGAATAAGAGTCATAGAGAAAATATATTGTTCAACGCCTTCGTGTTGCTATCATAGATCTATATGCTTACATGTGGTCTAGCAGATAGATATGTATAGTGGCTTTTCTTTCATTATTGTTGTTTGTTTTGCTTTCTAATTATGGGAAAAGAGAAAAAAGCAAATATGCCTATTTTATGAAGGATAATGTATGCTAAGAGTTATATTGAGCTGCTCATAGCAGAGACTTAAAACATAATGGTGGCTTACACTTAAATTCTGAATGTCTTTTTCTCTCACCTAACATGAGCTAGAATGGTGGCTCCATAAAGTTATCAGGGCCCAGGTTCTAATATCTTTTTGCTTCTCCAAATTCAATGTATAGGTTTCATCTTCAGATTCATCACATGTTCACAAGATGGTTATTAGGCTCCCATAATCATTACTACATTCCGGATAGGAAGATAAAAGCAAAGAGAAATGTAAAAATATCCCTTGCTAGTTCTAGAGATCACACAATAGATTCTGCTCATATTAGCTATAACCACAAACAAGGGAGGTCAGAAAATACAATGTTTTGGATGGGCACATTGCCCCTCCCAACAACATGGAGATTCAGAAAAGAATCAAGAAGTAGAGAACAGATATTGAATAGGCATGTAGGCTCTAGGAGGATTTTATACCAAGTAATGAAGGATTGGGAAGAGTGAGCACTAATAGTATTTAAGAGCCATCATTTCTAATAAAAGCTGATGGCCGTGACTTCACATAAAGCTCTATTCACTCAAGTACTGGGTTACATGCAAATTACATAAACATTATCATAGCAAACATTTAAAAATTTAATCTATTATGCATAAAGATGAGGTCTCAGAATTGTTTCATTTTACTGTGATAATACATACCACATATGGTCTTAACACCTGAAGAAGCCCAAGCTGCTCAGAGTGAGCCCAGCCTATAAACAGCAGAATCTTTAGCCTACATTCTTCCAGACGTAATACAGACATCAACAACTGGTTTCTGGAATAGCATAACCAGCAGAGGGCACTTAATTGAAGAGGAAATAAAATCATAATGCCATTCTACATTTACATAAGATTTTAAACTGAAAACAAAGAAAAACTGCTTATGTGTATTGTTTTTAAAAACACACAACACTTTGGTGAGATGGATATGTATTCTTATTCCCTTGCCACCGATAAAGAAAACAATTCACTCTAGAATGATTAAATAACTTGTATAACATCATCAGATGCATTTGTGGTCTAGACAGTTCTTCAATTTAGATCACCTTCCAACTCCATGATTCTTACAAGAGGTAGTAAAAAATCCAAATTATTCTCTCTCAGAAATGGAAACTCAAGATGAAGTCAGGTATTTGAATTCGTGACTACCGAGGAGCAACAACAAAATCGTGCTGGTAAGGTTCATTCATACACGGAACACCGAGGCACTGTGCTGACAGACCTGGAGCTGTGGAAGTGGCAGGTTAGGCCTGCATGACTCATAAGACTCTCTATCTTAATCACTCAGGGTATGTACATAGATAGTGCGGACATGGGATATCCATGGCAAAGGAGGTAATGCTACACAAACAAGAAATAACCGGGACAGTATTATGACATAGATGACATTTTCATTGTGTAAAATGAAAGTCTCGGGAAAGAGAGCCTTTTATAGTCAAAATTTAATTTGATAGAAGACCTGACTGAAATTTAATTGAACTGATTATAAAAGACAACTGTTGTCATTCATTTTCGAATGTGGATATAAATGAGGAGAAACAGCGACATTTGTCAGTGGAGCTGAAAGTTCAACTTTTATAAGGCAATTCGTGTTTCCAGATTGCTCTAAACAGACAGCATAGATGACTAATTATTTGGTTACCCCTTTTAATAGGCTGAATATAATCTCTTAACATCTGTTCCCATCTTAAACCATAGAACCCGACTATCCATCACATAGTTTTGTTGTTCAGAACACAAACAGGCCTAACATAATTAATCAAGAAAATGACTCATCAGCAGCCATGAATCAGTCATGGAGTGTCACAGTTAAAATGCAAACATAATACATACTCATGCATAAACAGAAGGAAAGGCTGCATCATCACTTTGTTAGACTGTCTTATAATGAATGCTTGACAAATACTATAAACAGTTTTATACAATACTTCATTTTCTATGTGAGGGAAAGTTGGAAAGAGTATAGAGAAAACTACAATAATGATTCAAAGGGCCGAAAAAAGGCAAATAAATGCTTTAAGATTGAAACATTTATTTAGTTTTAAGAAGAAAAGTTCTATAAGCACCTAATTGTACATCTTCAAGAACATTATATAATTATAAATTTTGACCATATATTTTATTCTTTAGTGAAGGGAACAAAATAGACATAATAAAATACATTTAAAATATATATATATATTAAATGTATTATATATATGTGTGTGTGTGTGTGTGTGTGTGTGTGTGTGTGTGTGTGTGTGTAGAAAAAAATCTTTTTTCTGGATTTAGACTTTAATCTCAGGATCAGAGGTTCACAATAAGGTTCCCCCATTTGGAATACATGACATTCATATATGAGATTTATATCGATAAGTATATACCAGAATGGGCTATGGCAGAAATAAGCCAGGCTTTGAGTTACAAGGAATTCTCTGTAAATGAGATGACATTTTCAAGTAGATATAGTCTAGTATTCACCCACCAGACACCATACATAGTTATTACAATATTATTGACGATATTCCCTATTCTATACTTTACATCTTTGTGACTGTTTTTTGACTGTCAATTTGTACTTCTTAATCCTTTTACCTTTTTCACCCAACACCCCATGCCCCTCCCACCTGGCAACCATCACTTTGCTCTCTGTATTTATGAGTCTGTTTCTGTTTTGTTTGTTTCTTTCATTTTTTATATTCCACTTATAAGTGAAATAATATGGTATTTGTCTGTCTCTGTCTCTTATCTATGGATGAGTAATACTTCACTGTATATATCTACCACTTCTTTATCCAGTTGTCTATTGGTAGACACTTACATAGCTTCCATATCTTGGCTATTATGAATTATGCTGCAATGAACATAAGGGTATATATATTTTTTCAGATTAGTGTTTTAGATTTTTTAAAAATAAATACCTAGAGATAGAATTGCCATATCACGAGGTAGTTCTACTTTTAATATTTTGAGGAACCTCCATACTGTTTTCAATAGTGGCTGCACCAGATTACATTCCCACCAACAGTGCACAAGGGTTCCCTTTTCTCCATATCCTGGTCAACAATTGTTGTTTGTTGATTTATTGATAGACATTCTGACAGGAGTGAGGTGCTATCTCATGGTTTTAATTACATTTTTCTGGTGATTAGTAACATTGAGCATCTTTTCATATCTATATTAGCCATCTATATGTCCTCTGGCCAAATGCCTATTCAGGTCTTTTGCTTATTTTTCAATTGGATTGTTTGTATTTTGGTACTGAGTTGGATAAATTCTTTATACATTTTGGATATTAACTCCTTATCAGGTGTATCATTGGCGAATATAGTCTCCCATTCAGTAGGTTGTTTTTTCATTTTGTTGGTAGTTTCCTTTGCTGGCAAAAACTTTTTAGTCTGATGTAGTATTATTTGTTTCTCGTTTCTTTTGTTTCCTTTGCTCAAGGAGATATATCTGAAAAAAAATCTTACTAAGACCAACATTAGAGAGTTTACTGCTTATGATTTCTTCTAGGAGTTTTATGCTTTCGGGTCTTACATTTCAGTGTTTCACATTTTTTAAATTTATTATGTATATGGTACAAGAAGATGGTCTAGTTTTATATTTTTGCATTATCTGTCCAGTTCTCCCAACACCATTTATTGAATAGACTGTCTTTACTCCATTGTATATTCTTATCTCCTTTTTCATAGATTAACTGACCATAGAGGCATGAGTTTATTTTCGGGCTCTGTATTTTTTCCCATTGATCTACATGTCTATTTTTATGCCAGTACCATGTTGTTTTGATTATTATAGCCTTGCAGTATAGTTTGATATAAGGTAGCGTGATACCTCCAACTTCATTCTTTTTTCTCAAGATTACTGTTGCTATTCAGGGTTGTTTTGTGATTCCATATAAATTTTAGGATTATTTGTTCTAATTCTGTGAGAAATGCCTTTGGTATTTTGATAAGGATTACATTGAATCTATAGATTGTTTTGAGTAGTACAGACATTTAAATGATACTAATTCTTCCTATCCATGAGCACAGTATATGTTTCCATTTATTTGTATCTTCTTCCATTTTTTTCTTCAATGTCTTATAATTTTATGAGTCAGGTCTTTTACCTCCTTGGTTAAATTTATTTCTAGGTATTTTTTGATGCAATTGTAAATGGGACTATTTTCTTAATTTGTGTATAAAAATACAACTAATTTCTGAATATTAATTTTGTATCCTGCTACTTTACTGAATTTATTTATCAGTTCTAATAATGTTCAGTGGAATCTCCAGAGTTCTCTATATATAGTATCATGTCATCTATAAATAATGACAGTTTTACTTCTTCTTTTCCAATTTGGATGATTTTTATTTCTTTTTCTTGTCTTATTGCTGTGGCTAGAATTTCCAACACTATATTGAATAAAAGTGATAAAAGTGGACATCCGTGCCTTATTCCTGACCTTAAGGAAAGCACATTTAGCTTTTTACCATTTACCATTAACTATGATGTAAACTGTGGGTATGTCATATATAGCCTTGATTATGTTGAGGTATGTCTTCTCTGTTGGGAGTTTTTATCATAAATGGGTGGTGGATTTTGTCAAATTCTTTTTTTGCACCTATTGATGTTATCATGATTTCCATCCTTCATTTCCTTCATTTTGTTTATATGTATCATGTTAATTGATTTGTGGATATTAAACCAACTTTGCATCCCAGGAACGAATCCCACTTGTTCATGATGTACGATCTTTTTGATATATTGCGGAATTCATTATTTGCTAATATTTTGTTGAGAAATTTTGCATCTGTGTTTAACAGTTTTGGAAGATTATGTTTCTAGGAATTTCTCTAGTTCTTTCAGATTGTCCAATTTGTTGGCATATAATTGTTGACAGTATTTTCTTGTAATCCTTTGTATTTCTGTAGTGTCAGTTGTCTCTTCTCCTCTTTCATTTCTGGTTTTATTTGTGTCTTCTCTCTTTTTTTCTTGATGAGTTAGATTAAAGGTTTATCAATTTTGTTTATCTTTTTTTAAAAAAAAAACACATCTCATTTTCATTGATCTTTTCTACCACTTGTTTTTTAGACTTTTATTTATTTCCACTCTGATATTTATTTTCTTCTCTCTACTCACTTTAGGTTTTGTTTGCTGTTCTTTTTCTAGTTCCATTAGGTGTAGGGTTAAATTGTTCATTTGGGTTTTTTTGTTTGTTTGTTTCTTGAAGTAAGGCCTGTATTTCTATGAATTTCCTTCTTAGTATTGCTTTTGCAGTGTCCCATAAGTTCGGATCATTCATTGTGTTTTCATTTCCATTTATCTCAAGGTATCTTTCAATTTCTTCCTTGATCTCATTGTTAACCCATTCATTGTTTTGTAGCATGTTATTTAGCCTCCACATGTCTGTGTGTTTTTCAGTTCTTTTTTGGTCATTATTTTTTCAAGTAGGATCTCTTCCTCGCTCTCTCTTTTAAACTTCTGGTATCCCTATGATGCAAATTGTTACATTTGATGTTGTCCCAGAGGTTTCTTAAACTATCCTCATTTTAAAAATTTTTTTTTTCTTTTTGTTGTTCTGATTGGTTGTTTTCTGCTACTTTGTCTTCCAAATTACTGATTCAATTCTCTGCTTCATCTAATATGCTATTGATTTTTTTCTAGTGTATTTTCCATTTCAGTAATTGTATTTTTCATTTCTTACTGGTTCTTTTTTATGGTTTCTATGTTCTTTATATGCTTACTAACTCTTTGTTGAAGTTCTAAGATCCTTGAGCATCTTTATAATCAGTGTTTTGAACTCTATATCTGGTAGATTGCTTGCTTCCATTTTATTTAGTTCTTTTTCTGGATTTTTCCCCTGTTCTTTCACTTGAGATATGTTTGTCTTCTTATTTTGGCTGCCTCTCTGTCTGCTTCTATGTATTAGGTAATTCTGCTACATCTCCCAATTTTGGCAGGGTGGCCTTATATACTAGGTGACCCATAGGGGCCAGTGGCATAGTCTCCCTGTTCACCTGAGTGGGTGCTGCAGGAGTGTCCCTTATGAGGGCTGTGTATGCCCTCTTATTGCAGTTGATATTTGATTAATGTTGGCAGGTCAGTGGGTGGGGTAGGCCCAAAACCTAACTGGCTGTGAAGACTGACCATGATCACAGTGTATCAGCTGCTGTGTAGGGGCTGACCCAGGGAGCTGAATTCTCTGCAGCAGGCTATGGTGTCTGCCAAGATCGCCCTTGAGGTGTGCCACTTGTGGGGCTAATTAGGTGGTGCTTTGCTGTGGTCTGAAGCTGGCCACTTTACAGGAGCTCTGGTGCAGGCCAAAGTCAGTCGCTGACTGTGACCAGCCCAGGGTTACCTGGTAGGGGCTATAAAGTGATCTGTGTGATAGGTAGCTGCCTGCATTGGACACGGAGGCATGTGGGAGAGGCCATGGTGTAAACTGATGCTAGCTTCCACCAGTACTGGGCCTGGAGCAGCTCAGCAAAAAGCACAGTGCATCTTGAGGCCTACTGCCACCTGCCAGCTGCTCATAAAGTTCAGCTACTGAAAGAGCCTTGGGTGGTATTCAATTTGGATGAGCCAGGTTCTCAAGGAATCACCAGTTTGGGGTAAGTGGTGTTTACCAGGTAAATGCAGATTCAGATTTGGAGCCAGTGCTGAGTCTGGAGCCACTCGCATCAGGCACAGCCACCACCTGCTAGAGATCTGTAGACCTTTGAGAGTTTTTTAAGAAAGACTTCAGTGCGGGAGGCGGGGGTGGGTCAAGGCCAGCTGCCTGCCACTAAAAGAGCCTCTAGTGGTGCACAAGTTGGGTGAGGCACAGCACAGTCCCAGGGAGTCACCAGGGTAAAGTGAGTGGATTTCACTAGGCCAATGCAGGTTCAGATTTGGCCATAGTGGAGAGGGCTCAACACAGGGACAATGGCAGATGTCTCTTCAACCCTCACCCTGAAGCCACACAACTAAGTCTCTCCTATATACCTCTGGCACCTCCCAAGCCACCATCCTTCTCCAAGGTGAGTGCCTGAGAGTGCATGAGACTGTGTACAGGCCTTTTAAGAGGATGCCTTGGTTTCCTGTAACTCTTCAGCCCACCTAGATGGTCAGAATACCCATTGATTTACATAACCAGATGTTGTGGGGGCTCATCTTTCCAGCACTAGAATCCTTGGCTGGGGTGCCTGGTGTGGGACTGAGACCCCTCCTCCTTAGAGGGGATCCTGATCCTCAGCTATCCTGATCCTCAACTATCACAGATGGGTGTGGGGCCAGCCCATTTTGTGTCTCCATCTCTTCTACCAGTCTCAGTGTGGCTTCTTCTGTATATCCTTAGTTATAGAACTTCTGTTCAGATAGTCTTCAAATGGTTCTCCAGGTGACTCTTCTATAATTTAGTTGCAATTTTGATGTGGTCATGGGAGGTAAGTACAGCATTTACCAACTTTGCCATCTTGATCAGAAACCAGAAAATTCTTAACTATAGAAGCTATTAATGAGAATAGTTGCTAAGAAAATTTGGAAAATTTTCTTAACTCACCTTATGAATAGAACAAATATTCAACAAACTAGAGCTTGTTGGGCAAATGATTGGATTTGCATTGCGAGAAGTGTAGAACACCTGGGTTGTAGTAACTGCAGAAATAGTTGGGTACTATATTGTAAATGACCATGTAGTCTGAAAGCTACATAGTTTGAAAATTATTCAGAAACAATGCAAAAAGTAAGAAACAATTTTAAACTAAAGAATAACATAACTAGTTTTATTATAGGACAGTAACTTCAACAGAAACTTAATCATTCTGTAAGAGCTGGATTCTGATAAATTTATAATATTTCTTGACTTTTTACTCTGTATAAGGCACTCTATCAGAGTCAAAAACTGTCTATAAAAATGTTAAGAGAAGATTTGTAATTGCTCCCCAATTACAAATCATACTACAAAATATAATCAAAACACTATGGTGCTGGCATAAAACAGACATGCAGATCAACTGAAACAGAATGAAGAGCCCAGCAATAAACCCACACTAATATGGTCATTTAATCTACAACAAAGGAGGTAAAAACATATGATGAGGAAATGACAGTCTCTTCAATAAATGACATTGGGAACTTTAGACAGATACATACAAAAAGATAAAACTGTACCACATTCTTACACTATATAGATTAAAAACTCAAAATAGATTAAAACTCCTAGAAGAAAACATAGGTAGTAAACTCTTTGACATTAGTCTTAGTAATATTTTTTAGACATGTCTTTCCAGGCAAGGGAATTAAAAACAAAAAAAGAAATGTGACTACATCAAACTAAAAAGCTTTGTGCAGCAAAGGAAATCATTAACAAAATGAAAAAATAACATATTGAATGGGAGCAGATATTTGCAAATGACATATTTGACAAAGGGTTAATTAATATCCAAAAAAGATAAAGAACGCATACAATTCAACATTTAAAAAGCTATTAAAAATGATTAGAGGACCTGAATAGACATTTCTATAAAGATGACACGCAGATGGCTGACAGACTATGAAAAGGTGCTCAACATCTCTAACCATCAGAGAAATGCAAATCAAAACCACAATGAAAGGTGATAACCTTACACTGTCAGAATGGCCATTATCACAAAGTCAACAAGTAAGTGTTGATGAAAATGTAGAGAAAAGGGAACCCTACTGCACTGTTGGTACAATTGTAAATTGTAATGTAAAAAATTAAAAATAAAACTACAATACAATTCAGCAATTTCACTTCTGGGTATTTATCTGAAGGTAACAGTAGCACTAATTTGAAAAATTCATTCATTGCAGCAGTATTTACAATATCCAACAAATGAAAGCAACCTAAGTGTCCATTAATAGATAAATGAATAAAAAAGATGTACTGCGTGCGTGTGTGTGTGTGTGTGTGTGTGTGTGTGTGTGTGTGTGTGAATATATACAGTGGAATATGACTCAGCCATAAAAAGAATGAATTCTTGCCATTTGCAACAACATGGAGACCTAGAGGGTTATATTAAGTGAAATAAGTAAGACAGAGAAAGACAAATACTATATGATTTCACTTACATGTGGAACTAAAAGAAAGAAACAAAGGAATAAACAAAACATACACACAGAGACTCATACACACAGAGACCACACTGATGATTGCTAGAAAGAAAGGGGGTGAGAGATGAATAAAAAAGATGATGAGGAATAAGAAGTACAAACTTGCAGTTATAAAATAAGGCACGAGGATACAATGCACAGCATAGGAAATAAAGGCAATATTGTAATAATTGTGTATAGTGATAGATGGTTACTAGACTTAATGTGTTGATCACATTGTAAGGTGTACAGATATCAAATCTCTTATGTTGTATGCCTGAAACTAAAAAAATATATATAGTATGTCAACTATACTTTAATAAGAAAACATATTTTTTAATGTTGGGAGTTGATATGAAGATACATAGAATATTATCCCTGCTTCAAAATTCTCAGGGTCCTCATTGTAGATAAAAAAGTTTAAACTAGATAGAATATATTTTAAAGACCTCTTATAGTTTTCAATTCTGAGTTTATGATTTTTAGTTTCAGGACTAAATAGAAAAAAAATGTTTGCTACAAATATTGTAAGCAATGGGGCTTTTTGTAGTTTTTGTTTCAGCCCCCAGGAAATTTCATTTCTAGGAATTTTCCATATAACTGGCCTAACAATTCATAAAGGATATTTGTAGCACTGCTGTAAAGAAAGTAGCCTGAAAACAAGAACTAGTTGGATAAATCATAATCTCTGTATAGTATTTTATACTTAGTAATCATTAAAATAAATGCTTTAGCTATGAAAAAAAATTATAGGATATGTCAGATGAACATTGAAAGTTCCTAAACATTTTATAGCATGCTTCTACTGGCAAGTCTGGAAAGATATATAAGAGAACATAATCCTGGTAAGGGATCTGAGAATAGGATAGAGGATTTGCTACATTTACTACTTGTACTATTAATATTTTTCCCACTTACTTTCATGTATTTTTTAAAAGAATGAAACTATCTGTTATATTAAATGGGAAAATAGTATTCTATTTTTCAAAGTATATAATTTTTTCTTATAATTTTTAAGTGCTGCTTCTTTATTTCTTTTCAGCCTCAAGCAAGTTTAGCAAGAGTTTAATCTCAAAACAATATTATTATAAAAGTCAATTTTCTATTCTGCATTCACACAGCAGCCTGGAAATAGTGCAACTAAGAATTATTTATGATATTCCATCTAAAAATTTCTTCGAGGGGAACATTCTTCTCAGATAAAAAACTAATTTAAAATACATTCTCCATCACCTGTCATAAGTCTAGATTTTATGTATTATCTCTGTTCAAAAGAAATCTGAGATCTTCTGCAAACATAGTAAAGAACAAAATAGGACATTTTCCCTTGGTCTTAAAGGAGTTGACTGTTAATTTATTCAAAACTTTATTAATTTTTCCTTGTGTAATAGAAAGATAAATAATCACACCAGTTTTTAAAATTATCTATATTTCGATTCAAAAGTTACCATAGTTATTATTTCTTCTGTGAAACAGATATTCTTGTAATGAATTCAACATGGCAATAATTAAAATCAATCCTTCCAAAAATTATTTCTTTTTTTAGTTAATATGTAGCTTTCGTATTATAAAAGTATTTTAATTTTAGAAAAACAAGTTAACAAAAGCAACTAATTTTATGGTAGTTAAAATCACCTATTCTAAAATGTCAAATATAAAGATTATTAGGTACTATCTTTCAAATTAGCACAATTCTGTTAACACAGCAGCACAATATAATACTATACTGTAAAATACAAGGTATTCTGAGAATTCCAGAACAAGACAAAGAACATATACATTGTTAATGATTTGGAAAAAGCATTAAAAATGTTTGCTGTTTTGGAGGTTTTGCTCCAAAGTAACATTTTAATTTAAACTTTTTAGATAACCTGAAAGTGTAATATCCAATGTTACTTCTTCATGTTTGCAACTCAGCCATTAATTATTTTGCCTGAGGCAGTCACATAACCTTTCTGTACCTTCAGAAAGATGAGAAATGGAGCCAGATTCCATTTCCCTTCTCTTTACTCCACTTGTCTTATTTCTTGGAGCTCCTTTTGAAGCAAAGAAGGAATAAGAATTCGGCCCTTTGTTTCTGAATGGATAGCTAATCCCCCTTAATAAATTCCTCAGATCAACCCACTTCTAATTAGGAGTGGATCTTTTCTCCTGCTTCAAAACTTTTCTGTGGGACTTAGAAAATCTGGTGAATATTATACACTAAGAATAAACACACTGTGTTGATGTAATTGGCATTACAAAACAGCTCCTCCAATTAACATAACATTTTCTTCATTTTTTAAAAAGTAGCACCTCAACAGGATATTTTTGAGATAAAGTGCAGAAAACTTCAAGATTATTTTATTTTATGACTATGATTCTTTCTTGCTTTATATGTACGAAGTCCCATCTCTGAAAAGCATAGCTTCCTTTAATTATCCCAATGGAAAATTAAGAGCAATAGTGTTTGTTAAATTTGGTTGGTGGATTTACTGGATGTGATAAAAATCCAATTAGATGAAATCAATTTGATCTGATAAAATACATTGATTCTAATAAAAAGATTTCCATGTAAAGTAGAATGTCCACACTTTTTTAAAGAAGGACAGGTATATGGTTGGGCAACTAGATAGGATTTTATAATGTAATTTTTCAAGCATATGAATTAATTCCTGATGAAAGGCATACCAGCCTTGGGTCTAGACTCATGAGTTATAAACCTGAATTTATTAATGAAGTCAGCTATCCATATGATATCTCTGTTACAATTATTTTTTTCACTTAACAAAATTTATTTAACATACATTTATGAAATTAGCATAGAGTAGTTCAGTAAATGGTTGTTTCCCTTCCCCTTGTCAGTGTGAGTCCCTTTCTCCTTACTCCATTTATCCTTCATTATCACCTTTTAATAAATTTATTGCAATAGACTAATTGTTTATTTTTATAAATGCAACAAAATACTGTGAACTGCTTAAGCACTGTAGATTATCTCAATTTAATATCCTAGTTCCTGGAACACAAGAGACCTAAATAAAATTACATTTATTAATTTTCAAAGCTGCCAAAAACTCAGCAGCCATTCTCTCTACTTTCTAGTCAACTTTTGTTTAGACACTAATATGCCAAGCTCAAGTGTCCAAGACAATTATCGTGACGTCGTTGGCATAAGGATGGAACTTAAACCCGTTCTTTGCCAGTAACATGTAAGGGGAAGTCCCCTGGAGAAGGTCTTCTGGGAAAGATAAAAGGCCAGAGTGAAGCCAAGAGAATACCCTTAAGTTTTTTCCTCCCTGAATGAGATGCTATCAGGCAAAGATGTGATCCTTTAAGGTGTAGCATCCACCTTGTGATCAAGCAGGGAAATAATGCTGTACACAGAAATTGTAAGAAAGCTATTTTAAAAACTGGGTCCTTATTTATCTCATTGCACAAACAAATCAAAATCATATTATCTGCAAATAATGACAATTTTACTTCTTTCTTTCTGATTTGGATGCCTTGCCTAGTAGGCAAGCTAGTAGGACTTGCTCTAGCTAGGACCTCCAGTATTATATTGAATAAGAGTGGTAATAATGGGCAATCTTGTCTTGTTCCTAATCTTAGAGACAGAAAATTAAAAAGAAAATGTTGGAATCGAACCATACTTTAGACCAAATGGACTTCATCATACATAGAACATTCCATCCAACAGCAGAAGAATATACATTATTCTTAAGTGCACGACAAACATTCTCCAGGATAGATTATATGACAGGACACAAAACAAGTCTTAGTAAATTTAAGAGGACTGAAATCATACCAATTATCTTTTTTGATTTCAATAAAAATAGAAATCAACAAGAGGAAAGCTGGAATATCTATAAATATGTGGAAATTAAACAAGACACTTTTGAAAAATCAATGGGTTAAAGAAAAACTTAAAAAGGAAATTTTTAAAATCTCAAAACAAATGAAAATAGAAACACAATATACAAACACTTATGGGATGTTGTAAATGCAATCTGAGAGGAACATTTATAGCAATAAATGTGCATATTAAGAAATTACACCACAAGGAACTGGAAAAATAAGAATAGATTAAACCCAATGTCAGCAAAAAAGAGGAAATAATAAAGATTAGAGTAGAAATAGATAGAGACCATAAAATAGAGAGAATCAACAAAACTAAGAACTGGTTTTATAAAAGGTAAACAAAATTGGCAATGCTTAACTAGACTAAAGGAAAAAAAACAGAAGAATCAAACAAATAAATTAGAAATCAAAGAGAAGACATTACAACTGATACTACAGAAATACATAGGCTCATAAGAGACTACTATGGACAATGATATGCCAACAAATTAGATAATCTAGAAACACAATTTACCAAGACTGAATCAGGAAGAAATAGAAAATCTTAAACAGACATTTAATAATGATTAAGGAGGTTGAATCAGTAATTAAAACCTCCCAGCATAGAAAACCCCAATATTAAATAGCTTCACTGGCAAATTCTACCAAACACTTAAAGAAAATTAATATCAATCCTCTCAAACTCTTCCAAAAATTAAAGAGGAGGTAACATTCTCAAACTCGTTCTATGAAACTAGCATTATCCTGATACCAAAGCCAGATAAGGACACTACAAGAAAACTATAGACTAATATTCCTGATAAATATAGATGCAAAAAATCTCAAAAAGATATTAGCAAACCAAATTCAATTTAAAAGAATTCAATTAAAAAGATTCAATTAAAAAGATTATACCAAGTGGAATTTATACCTGGGACAAAAAAAATTATTCAGTATATGCAAATCAATAAATATGATATACCACTTTAACATAATGAAAGATAAAAATCACATTTCAATAAATGCAGAAAAAGAAACTGACAAAATACAGCATCCTTTCATGATAAAAACACTCAACAGATTGGGTATGAAAGGAAAACACCTCAACATATTAAATGCCATGTATGACAAACCCACAGCTAACATACTCAATGGCGAAAAACAGATTCATTGAATTATTAAAGCTGAAGAAAAAGTTTTCAGGATCTAAGTGATTTACCCAGGATAACCTCATCAATTACTTTCAAAAATGGATCAAACATCTAGGCACCTATATATGTGTTTTGTTTTCCTTCTCTCTCCACTGTGCTCCTAATTATTGTCTCTATGCAGAAGAAAGTTTTCAAGATGACATTACTCAGTGGAGCTATTTTGTGCTCTAGAGAAGCTTATAGTTCTGTAGAGAACTAGAAAAGTAGATGGGATTTAATGTTATTTCCAGTTGCATGAATTTGTCTATTTTGACCATATTTTGTCCTTCTTTGAAAACTTTTAATGATTTCTCATGTTGCAAAGAACAAATCCAAAAACATTCATTTAAGCAGTCAAGTCTCCTCATTTTCAACCTACATCCTGCTTTCCGATATTCTCACCCTTATTCTCTACTTATAAATAACTCCCTAAATGATTTCATTTACTCATTGTCACCTAAACATGCCTGTGTTTTCCTCCTTTACATTCTTATACTTATGCCAGTCTTTCTTCAGAAAGATCCACTGATAAAATTTAAGTGATCCATAAACACTTGAAATAGAAAGCTTTACAAAAGAAAGCATTCGGTTAATTCCTGTAGTTAAGAAAGCTGTAGCATATGTAAAGTGAAGACACTTATAAAGTGTGTGTGTGTGTGTGTGTGTGTGTGTGTGTGTGCACGCGCGCGCATAAGCATGTGCATGCACACACATACATGCATGCATGCTCACATGCACTTGCTATGTATAAGATGGAGAGCACATGTAAGATGTAAGATATATAATACCCTAACTCTATCTACATTTCTACCAGTGTTGATAATAACACTAATGAGTATGATAATTTTTGCAACTGTAGTTATCTGGAAAACATGTTGGTGTTTTAAAACTTTTTAAGTACATGCATATTTATAACTCCCCACTCTTACATACACATATTCAAATACATAGATAAAAATGCACAGAAACAACATATGGTGTACAAACATATCTATATATTCTAGGTCTTAAGGATTAAGTCAACTGATTTGATGAGAAAAAGATATTACAAGAAATCTGAGTAGAACATATAATATGTGTGGGATGAAAATAGGGAGAGTTTGAGGGCATTGGTACATGTTGGATACCTTTACAGTGTACTTTCCTTCAAATTTCTCTTGTAGAAAGTAGTGGATTTGACTCTTGGAGGGTATGAACAATGTCTTATTCATCTTTCTATCTCAGACCCCAGGATATCATGTAATAGACACTTCATACTCAAAAAGTATTTTAGATTTAATTATTTTTAAAAACTTCTTGTGAAAAACTTACTACTAAACCTGAAATCTTGTTTGGCATTTTTAAAAAATTAAATAAATCTAAAGTTCTGTCCATAGTCAACTCTTTATAAAGAAAATATATACTGGCCATTTAAAACATTAATAAAAGATTTAAAATTAGTTTTTACTGTTTATTAATGGTATAGTATAAGAAACGATAATGTGAATATTAAATTTGGTGTGTATTATGTTTTTTGCCTACTCATTACTTGATTTTTGTTAAATTAAAAGAGATATTAATTATATAGTAAGGCAAGGATGAGCCACAGTGAAATAAAATTCAAAAGAAAGACAGTGTTTGATTCACTGTCCAGATTTCAGAAATCAAAGCCCTCGGTTATAACTAAAACAACAGCTGTGAGTATTTTGAAGGAAGCTGACCAGTTTAAGTACCTAGAAATCATCTTGCCAGAGGTTCTCTAAGTTTTTGCTGACATGTGACTCTAATTCTCTCTGAGGTGGGCTGAGGTTGAGTCTAAAGAAAAAAAAAAGGAAAGAAAAGAGATTGTTTTTAACAACCCACTGCCCTAACTTAAGAGAACTATTTTGTTCTTAAATATGAAACAGTTCTCCTAGAGTTGAGAAATATCTAATCTTAACCCTAACCTCATTCTTTGAGAATGACTCACAAGCTGGTAATTAAGTGGATTTTTTTAAGCTAAATTAACTTGAATGTAAAATTTGTATTGATTTCCTACTGTGTTTTCTAGAAGTTTTTGGCAAATTATTTCTCTAAGAGCACAATGAGTAGAAAGATGGTTTTGATCAAATAAATTTTTTCCTTTGAAGAACTAATCAGCCCTGCAGAGATTATACATTCTTACCACATAGAATTACCAATAAAACTAAAATATTAAAATAATGTTGATATAAAAATTTCTCTTGAGATTTGTATTTTTCATATTAGATTTTGGAACTTAATTAGAAATTGGTCTTTTGAGCTATTAACCATTGCATAAAATTGACCTAAAGAAATTTGTAAACAATTTCTTATATATAGTATCTAGGAGATTATAGGAGTCCCATCAATATAACAGATTAGTACTGCTTCCATCTCCTTCAATTATATACTGTGTACTTAGATCAAACTGAGAAAGTAAAAAATTAGTGTTTGTATTTTCCTACATTATAAAGATTAGATGACATTAAGAGCTTGAGATGTAAATTTCATTTGTTTTATTAAGCACACTTTCCATTGTGATTCCTCATTCCTTCTTACTCTAAAAGAGGAGAAAATAATACAGGTTGCCCCAAAATTATTAATCAAATGACCCACTTTTAGTTATCCCTCTCCTGGATTAGGCTAACTCTGATTTTCCCCAGATGACCGTATTCTCTTTTACTCCCATGTAGACATTCTTAGAGTTTTAAAAGAAAATTGTGGAGTTCCTCCAATATCTGTGGTCAGAACACAAATATTTTGAAACATAGTCTCTTTCCCAGCCTGCTGCTCCTATCAGTAACATCACCAAGAGTACTTTTTTAAAAAAAATCTTTGAAAGATTATTAAGAGAAATAAAAAACAAAAACAAAAACCAGTTTTATAACCCATCATTTTCTTTCATAGGACAGCCAGTTGTACACAATCCACATGCTTTCATGTATTTTTTTCTATGCCTTTATAAGTCTTGGTTGTTGCTGGTCATACTCCAAATATCACTATCATCATTTAACGATAAAAGTCATTATTACACCCAATGATGTAGAAATGGAAAAAGTATTTTAGAAAGAATAAATTACATCATTTATAGGAAATAAAGTCCATATCTCTTTCCTAGTAGGAGAGGAACATCTAGGTCATTTTAAACTCTGGTGGATTTGGCATTAGCATGAAGATGGCCAGGACTTGTAAAATTCTTTTTGCCTCACATAAAAGGAAAAATGGAAAGAGAAAAGCTTTTAATTTTTCTAATTAAAAGTCTCTGGGCTCAAATGCCTAACACACAAACACACACTGAATATTATACATATATAAAGTGTGTAATAACTACTTCTTCCTTTCCTCTTATTTTATATAGTAAAAGGGTGGTGATTAACATTATAATGAGGTGTTTGCATTGAAGAGCAATCAGGTGAGATTGTAACTAAATTGAGGAGGAATTTATGCTACCTTGGGATGGATGTCAGGACAGCTATTCAGAGGTAGATACAATGACTACTAAAACTTTTGTCTCCCTCCTTTTTGAACAGGGGCCAAGAGCATCTTTCTTTGTATGAAGGATGATGGGTATTTGTTTCATATTGAGTGGAAGCATAAATTTGTTATTTTATGAAAGGTCAAAGGTGTGTATAAATGACTTAATTGCATTAAAGTATCTTGCAAATGTAGCCACAAAGTCAATATTTTCACACTATGTTATCATCAATTTCCCAAATATTTTTCCAGCTGTTTGAAGTATGATTTTAAAATATGGCTCTTCCCACTACCTACATTCATTAGCTTCTTCCATTGCTAGTGTTAACAATCTTAAATTTCTATCATGGTTATTTGTGAAGGTGAGCCAGTCAGTACATGCTCTCTGAACCTGGGACCAATGTCTCTGGGAAAAGCCTAACACTGTGCCTCAGCAGTGACCACTGGAACAGAAAAATCACAAAGCACCTGGCACCATGGCTAGATGGTCTTTGGTGGAGAGATCACCTACCACTGAGGGACTGAAAAAGGTAATAAATAAAATTAACAACAAACAAACAAAAAATTAACAACAAACTAACAAAAACAAGAAATTCTGGCAGAAGGGAAGCGATCGTTTAAATTGGTGACAATGTCAATGAAAGAGAACATTTCAGATCAGAATATTGAAAATTGTTTTGTTTCGTGAGGTCTGTGTGAGTCGCTGGACAGACAGGAACTAAGTTATTAGGCATTCTGCATCCTGAAGTTTGGTTATTCAATAAATGGTTGTTAGAAACTAAGATGGGATGTGTTTATTGATCCAACCAATATTTACTGAGAACCTTCCACATTCTACTTTCCATGGTAGAGGTGTGGGTACAAGGCGGAGTTAGACTGAGACGGTCCATGCTAGTAAAACATGAGCTCTAATGAGGAAATTTTTTAAAAAGAATATGCAAACCAATAAAATAGTTATATCTCACAATATTGTAATGAACTTTGGTCCAAAAGGAAAAAAAAAAACTAAGTAAAGCACATTTCAAGTAGAAGTTAATGTTGGAAGTTAAAAAAAAAAAACCTCACTGTACTTAATGGTAATAAAAATTAACTAAAATAAAAAATCCAAAGGGCCAAAATTTTTATAAAGATTCTTCTCAACTTCACCAGGAATTCAAGATCTCTAAGATCTCTAAGTTTTTTTTCAAAGGTATTATTTTTCTCCCATAAGATGGGCAAAAATTTAAAAGATTGATAGAAGAAAATAGGTTTGACTGCTCCTGAGAGGCTAGTTTATCGACCTCGAGAACCATGTGGCTGATCTAAATATGGTGATAATGCACCTCTGACCTAGCAATTCTAGGTGTATAACCTAGAAAACTCTTTATTCATACCTACATTGTAGTATATCCATACAATATATTAGATTAAATAATACAAACTTGCCAGTATTTGACTGTTTATACCTATAGTTATACACAGTTAAAATAAATAAAATGAATGTATACGCTGACATAGATAAATCTAAAAAACAAAACAATGAGTAAAAAAAATAGTTGCAAAGGAAATCTGAAGTGTAATTTTATTTCAAAAAACAAATAAAAAAATAAATATACAAAACAATACTAATGATGTTCATTGACATGTGTCTATATAGTAAAGTATTAAAACCTGAATGAGTGCAATACACATACTTTTGTACAGTGAATGAATTACAGTGTTTGCAATGATGCATAGATTTTAAAGAACTGCAGAAATGTAAATGGAGAGGCAATAATAAGAGAAAAAAGAGAAAAATATTCACAGATAATGAGGGAAAAGTGCTGAAAATAAACATAAGTGTCAAATATTATCTGATATTAAAAAAAAATAATGCAACTCCAAAAGGTCAGGGGGACATGGATCTATAGGACCCAGAAGACATAATCAACACGGTTTTGAAAGATTTTACATGAATCCATTTTAAAATATAAATAAGCAAGTCAAAGTTTTCTTCCTATTTCTATATTTTGAAAATATTCTATCTTTCTCTTTTTAAAAACAATTTTTTTTCTGAAGCACTGTAGACTGAAATTTATCCCTATTTTGTGTTTTTTGTTCTTCTCCTCCCACCTCCCTAATTGTGTTCTTTCTCCTATCACATGATGCTTAGAACCATTTTATTTCCAGGATCATATGTTTCCTATGGTTATAAATTTTACTTAAGATAGTAAAACTAACAAAGTCATTTCATGTCTTTTTATTTTTACAGTTATTTAATATATACTGTATCTAAATAACTAGCAAAAAAAAAAGACATATAAGTAATAGCAGAACCATTATGGCATAAAACAAGACTTAACCTAAACCAGATATCTTAAATACTAGTTTTGGAACAAACAGCAAACTTGCCTAGTTTTAGCAAAATCTCAATGACTCAGGTCATTATTTGCAGGAATACAGCAGGAAATAAAATGCCTTACAAATATAATATAAAAGATGAAATCTCACCCATAACACATTTATCAAATATACAGAATTATATTCTAATGCTGTAGAGCATTAATATACTTTTTTTTTAGATTACATTAAAATTTCAGATTACTCTCCTGATACACTTTGAAAAAAGCCCACCATAGCTTTGGATATTAGCAACGCATTTAATGAATAAAGTTAGAAAGAATTAATGTAAAGGCTAGGTGGATGTTTTTGCAAAGTTTTAAAAAATATATATATTTGGGTTGTGAGAAAGAGATGGGTAGAGAAGACAGAGGAAAGTAAAGAAAGAAATTAAGATAGTCACTCCATGTAGGTAAATTGTTTTACATTAAAAAAAAAGTTATTTTGTTCTATTAATATAAACAAATGGGATTACTCTACAATTAAGCTAATTTTGGTACTAAATTTTCAAGTATAATTATGATACTTTAGTATTTTTCTTATGGTAAATTATAAGTTCACATGGAAAGAGTCCATTTTCCAGGCTCATGGTTCCTTAATTTATACAAGTATAATCTGAGCAGTTATATGATTTAATGTCTCTGTACAAGGAAAAGATCATTTTTTACACTTAATTTCAAGTAATCAGAAAAGTGAAATTAGAATAACACTAAGTAATTAATAAATGCTTTATTCTAGATTCTACGAAAAAACATGGGTAAGCCAAACAACTTGAAACAAGATATCAAAAATAAACCCTTCGCAGTTCACAAGCTTTGGCTATTGAGGAATAACAAGTAAAAGTACTTATGAATGTACTAAAATGGAGTGATGGTGAAGAATGCACATCCAGTCTATGCTAATTTATTTGTAAGCGAACTCTAATTTGTTTGTAAGCACTCTTTATAACTGTGATAAGAGAGAGGAAAGGAAGTCATCACTCCAGACCTGCAACCATGCCTCTGATTTTGATATACACTATCAGACAGAGACATAAGGGAGGGGAAAACTGCATATTAACTATTTTGATATAAAATATTGATATTTGATATAAAATATTGAAATTTTTGTTCATATTAAGAAAAAGAAACTTGTCTGGCTAATTCCATAGCTAAATTTCTATAAGAACCTTTTTTGCAAATAAAAGTAAATATACATATTTCTGAACTGGCCTGAGAGTTAACTGAATGAGCTCTGGAGAGTGGCTTCCTGACTGTAGGAAGCAATCTACCATCAGCCTTTGCAGCAACATTTGTGAAGATTACTGATACTGTATGCAAAGTTTTTGGCATACAGAAAGTGATTAAAATGTGTTTAACTATCATTAACAGTTTATGGTATTGTTTTCATTATATTTGGAGAAATATTTTTTTAAAAATCAAGATGTTTGTTTACATATTTTTAGTCTTCTTATGTTTTAAGATCTATTTTTAGTGAAAGCTTATACTTTTCCCTCATATATTAGGATCAATTTAACCCCTTGTTATTTTTTTGACCAGTGTTTCATTATGTTTTTCTGTATTTCAGTTGATTTTTAGTTCCTCAGTAAGAGGACTATTTTGCATTTGTTTTTACAATTTTTATCTTTTTCTTTTGTGACTAATTTTGTGACATCTGCCTTTTCAATGCAAAAACCATTTTCCCATTGTTGAATTATATTATTAACATTTTTCTGCTTACTATAATTAGCATCTTCCCATTATCTATTATATATCCTTACCTTACATATGTCCTTTTACTCTTTTTCAACTTTTTAATGAAAAAAGTAAACATGTAGAAAGAACAACATAAACCCCCATATACCTATCACCCAGTTTCAACAAATTGTTATTTAATATGTATGTCTTTTTATATTTTAATTTTCTTATAGAAGCTCACCATTGTATTATGTGAACTAGTGACTGATAGAAAGTTTATTATTGGCTCACACAATTTGGTTTTATAAATATGCATATTATCTAATAAGCCACATCAGAATCTCATATGTATATTAAAATATATGCCATACAAATGCTAATATGAAAGCTGGAAGGCTATATAAGCATAAAACAAAATAGAGTTTGGACAAGTAGGTCATGAATATAGCCAGGAATAGAAAAAGACATTTCATAATGATATATGAGTATGAAGAAATAAAGGTTCTAAATGAATATGCACTTACTAAGGGATTTAAAACACTGACAGAATGAAAAAGATAAGTTATGAATCCACAATTACACCTTGGCTTTCTGTACAAAACTCTCAGTAATAGCATAAGAAAACAGAAGATAAATAAGGATATAGAAGAAGACCTGAACAATACAATCTACCAACCTTTCCTAATTGACACCTAAAATACCACACCTGACAACAGAACACACAATCATTTAAAGTGCACACAAAAAGTTTACAAAGAAAAATATTATATGGTCCATAAAACAGCTTTCAATAAATTTAAGAGGACTTAAAGTCATACAAAGTATTTATACTGACCCAAATGGAATTAAACTAGAAATTGTAACAAAGATACTTAAAAAACTAGGGGAGAAGAAAGAAATGAAAGAACGTATTCCTAAATAATTCAGGGGTCAGAAAACCACTAAGAAAGTTATAAAATATGTTAAACTAAATGAAAACAAAAATATGTATTAAGATATCATATAAAAACCACACTTAAAAGTTCTAAAATTTATAAAAACTTCACATAAAAATACAATGGTATTAAGTCTCAAAGAAAATAGACTTATTTACAATGACCTATGTTAATTAAAATGGAATAGTGTCATCTGAAAATGTCAAAAGCAGCAAAAATATTTTTAAAACAATTTTAAAATGTTAATAACCCCATTTGAGGGGTTATCCTATTATGGGTTTTTGATATTGATTTTGATATTGATTTATTTTAAAAATGTTTCCTACTTCAAGGTCATACAGCAATTATCTTGTATTTTCTTGTAATAATTTCAATGTCTAAAGATATCTTTTCTGTCTTTCTGCATTTTCTCCTCTAGGACTACTATTATATGAATGTTTGGAGTCTTTCAACCTAGTTTTTCTGTTTAACTTGTTCTTTTATGCTTTTCATTTCTAAGGTCCTTCTACTATATTTCCTATAATTTTTCTACTGTGTTTTCTGTGAATTCATCAGTGCCATCTCAAATTTCACAAATCTTTGCAACCAGTATAAAGTTTCTTCTGTGTATTGACTTTTAATCTCAAAAAATATAGATCTAGATATTCATTGTGAGAATTTCTAATGTCTCATCTTTCTAATGTTTCATCTTTCCCTGTTCATTTTATAATTTATTATTTTATGATTATTCTTCCTTAAAATATTTGAGGTTTTAAAAAATAACTTAAGGATATCTTTAGATTTTTGTGCTACTTTATATTTTACTGAGCAGGAGTTCATTCCTAATTGTATAATTTGTTATCTTTCTCAGAGTTACACCAGAATTAAATGGAAAATTTTAAGTAAAACATAGGAAATAGCTATAAAACCAATAAAACATGACTACACATTTTGACAAACATTCACCTAACTGATAAAAAACAAAGTAAAACAAACACTCAAAAAAACCAACTATACCACTTTTAGGATTGGATAGCCTTTACCAGAAGAAAGAAATAAAACACAACAGTTTCCGTAGAACAAAGTTCTAGAAGACGACATCTCAAATCTAAGTCATCAGTCAGCCAGTAGAGTAACCATCTCTGATCAACTCTCTCTGTAATTTGCAGTCTCTCTCCCTCATCACAGAGATAGTTGTATTTATTATTTTTCCCAAACTAGAAAAAGGTATCTTGCCCTGCTCAGATTGTGAAATCTTCCCCTGACTTGGCAGGACGGACCTTGGAGTCCTCCTGGCCAGTCATCTGGAGAAACAATTTGAGAGTGTCCACAACAAGGTTAGATGAAACAGTTTGATGATATAGTGGGGAGGGAGGGCTCAAAAAAATGAGCAATTGCAGTACTGCAACAACATTCGTGTGACGTCAGATAAGTTTGCTGTTTTAAGGCTTATATGCACAAACTACACATTTTTTTAATTTTTAAAAATTTTTTTATTATTATGGTAACATTGGTTAATGAAATCCAGTTTCAGGTATATAATTTAGCAGTAAGGCATACATATATATTGCATTGTGTGTTCACCACCCATAGTTAGATTTATTTCTGTCACCACATATTTCAAACTACACATTTTAAATAGTTGGTAGTTTATCATGTTTTAGATTGTTTTAGGAGGAAGAATTTTAAAAGCTTGTATCACCAGGTGATTCCTTTCTTTTTATGGATCCAGCATAATTGTGAAGATTACATTTGTCTAGGTTTACAATTAATATATTTTGTTTATATCTATACAAGACTAATTTTTGAATCTCTGGTTATGCTGAAATATCAATTACAATGCATTATAGAGTATGTAGAGCTTATTTTATGGTTGCGTTAAACTCTGTTTCTGCTATGAGTTTTTAATAAGAAACAATTTATTCGCTGCCTGCCATTGGCAAATTAAATCATCAACGTATATGTTTTAAATGTATGCAGAATATCCACATGATTCTCAAGTATTTACTGTTTACGGTTTACTGTACAACATAGTACCACAGGCCAAAAGAATAAGTGAACTGTTGCAAATATCCAATAATACAAGAGAAAAAAATTAAACCTTATTTTCTATGTGACTACCTAATTATGATATTTTTAACTATCATTTATTATGATATTTTTCTACAGTTTAAAATTATTCATCTTTTGATTGCCATTTGGACAGAGAAAAAAAATGTTATTGCTTAATGAACTGACAAACAGGGTCCTTGGCTCAGTTTAATTTAGGGGGTGGGCTACTTTCTTGACTCACCAAGTGGTAAAAGTTTAGTCTAATGATGAAATCTTTTGTAATTAGAGCTCATGTCATATATTCAAAACCTAAGCTCTGCGGAGCAGCACGGGAGATAATTTCCCACCCACAAGACTCTATCAGGGCCAAAGTGTCATGAATTTAGAAGATTGTTTTCCTCCTAATCTTTTTACTGTATTTGATGTGATTGTGTGTAGGACCATCTTCATGGCTAATCGAAGATGATTAAAATGACCAAATGCTGACTCTAAAAATGTCCTCCCATGTACTCATACAGTTTTCATTCCAGTTAATGCCACTATAATCTGTACCCACACACACTGAGCCATTAAGCTAAGCACAGAGCCTACTCTATGTCCTTTAATCCTCAGGACTACCAAATGAAGGGAATAATTATGGCTTAGAGAGATCAAACAACTTGCCTAAGGCCATGAATCCAGTAGGAACTGGTTGAATTGTGATTAACATCCAGATCGGTTTTATTCCAGCCAGAGCTCTGTACTTGGAGAGTTATGCTAGAGACACGGGTTCTGTGAATTCTCCTCCTAATGATCTGAGAACCCCTCAGGGCTGTTTAGTGTAGTGGTTCAGAGCTCAGTTTCCACCAACAGCCACATGCAGGGCATTAACAGTAATGAAATCCTGATTCAGACAAACCAGATATAAAATCGACTTAGAGGAAGAGTGGAAATTTGAGTATGAACTGGATATAAGATCATATTAAGGAATTATTTTCTTATTGTGGACATGTAATAATGCCATTCTTAGGAAATGCCTGCTTAAGTATGTAGGATGAAATGTCATGTTGTCCACAATTTGAAATGCTTGGAAAACTTTCCAATGCATAGATATACAGACATACAGATAAAGCAAATACTACAAAATGTTAACGGGCGGTAAGCAGGCATTTGCTATACAATGTTTTTAATTTTCTGTATGTATGAAATATTTTACAACAAAAAGTTCAGCCAAAAAAAAAAAAAAAGGATTCTGTCCTTGGAGTCATACTCTCTGAGCTTGAGTCCTTCTCTACTCCTTACTATTTTAAGAAATGTTATCTTAATGTCTTAATGTTATGGACTTCATTTCCTCATTTGTAAAATGGCAGTAATAATAAATACTACTTTATGAAGCATCTAGTGCTTAGCGGCCACAAATATATCTTGTCATCATTCAGTATTCCTAAATTATTCTCTGTGAATGTTAACAGAGCCCATATATTTGTTTGTATTATCTGGAATTCCTTTGGGAGTTAAATCAGATAGATCTTTCAAAAATCAAAGCTAAATTAGTAATAGTATAAAGTTAAATTAGTAATAATAGTAATAATATGACCAACTATTGGGAGATTTTGTTTTCCTTTAATTATGTTAGAACCATGAAAGTTGGTGGTTCTTACATTCTGCTGGGTATAAAATGCAATATTTTTGCCTACAGTTTTTTTAATAATACATATTATTTACATATAAAACTCAGATAATAAAAAGCTCTTTACCTATTATGAGTAGGAAAACCCTACACCAGTTAAGTAATTTATACATAGTTTTGAAGATAATAATGATGGTGATTTAAGATGAGTCTAAAATCTCTTAAAATGATATGAACACTGGCTAATGGTCTTGGAGTAAGTATTCCAAAGTGTAATTGATGAAGCTAAATAACATCAAATGAACTCAGAAGCTAGAATAAAGTTTAACTCATTTCATAAAAATAAGCACATGGTTTCTGCTTGAACTTTATCACAATTAAAGCAAACTAAATCCAGGTAATCTCACAGTAAATGTAATTCTTTATCAATAGCTTTTAAGTTTTATTTTTTTGAATTCATGTGTTTAGTGATATTTACATAAATATGTGCATCTAAAAGTCATCACTAAAAATATCATCTTCAAAATACTACCAATTTTAACATTTGAGTATTATGTTTCTTATAAAATAATTTATACAACTTGTACAGGGCCTAATACAGAGTTCTTCCATCTTCTGGTTCATAAAGCAGTCTTTCCTGTTCTAAAATGTAATCACGGCATTGTTTAAAAACAAAATGTCAATAATTATTGCCAAAGTTAAGACTTTTGTAGCAGGTCCTTTTTTGTTACTTTTCCAGCATTTTTTTCCTTCTTTGCTTCTTTTTCCTCCTCAAAAATCTCTAATTCCTCTTTGGGGAGTCCCAGCTTCTGAGGAAGTTGACTTTAGCCTAGCTCATACCTAATTGAAGCCAGCTAATAAATCCCACATCACAGTGATTGGTCGAAGGCTGAACATGTGACCTAAAGCAATTCAAGTGGAAAGAAGACCAAGGATTTGTTGTGCATGCTAGGAAAACTATTATTGACTTTTTTGTTAATGGGCACAACCAAATAGCACCAGGAGTTAGTGGAAGCCATCTTGGATCCTCAGAAGTAGTCTTCCAGAAACAAAGTTAAAGTTGGAGCACAGAGGTGGAAACAAACATGGTGTTGCATAGTAAAGATGTAACATATAATTAACCTCATCTGAAACCAGCTCTACCTCTGGATATTTTATTTACAAAAGGCAAAATTAAGGAGTTCATTGTTTCTGCTAGTGAAATCTGATTTCTGTTATTTGAAACTTAAAGCATTCTTACTAACACACATTATTAGAAATCTTCTGTGCCATGGGAGCTAGCATAAGCCACACAGCTTTGACCACCCATGAATTTCCATGCAATTATAGAAATCAGAATGTTATTGAACCTGATGCTTATTTGAAAACTCTTTTCAAATTCAAGGGTTCAGAAGTAAACAGATTACTCTAAGGAAAACAGTTTATTTTTCATCTATAACTCAAAACTTTACAAACACCAAAGTTTATGATTAAAAAATAAATATTATTCCAATGGTATGCCACCATCTACATTACCTCTTGTACCCATTCCTCTTTGGGTTTTGATGTCGCATTTTTCAAACCAATATTAACACAGGAGATTAATTTTGCATAAACCTCTAATCATAATTATGTGAATCAGTTTTTTGTTTTAGCAAGTGCTTAACCACTGTTTTAGTTGGCATTATAATTCAGTGATTGAATCACAAGACATCAAAGGCTGGTCTTTGATGCAAAATTCTATCTGTATATCGAGCTGTGCACCTAGCTATATATCTAAATACATATCTGACATCTTTAAGTGGATAGCTGCCTAAGTTTTCAGTCTCTCAATTCTTTTCTACTCAGAATTAAATCTCCTTTAAACTTGTAACCGTCTCCTTTAAATCTGTCCACGGGCTGATGCAGAAAATAGTTTTCTAAGACTTGGCTCAGAATTCATTGAAATTGGAACACTGGTTGTACGATACTGATAAAACCAAAAGTAGTTAAACTGGATGTTACTTAATTTACATGAACATGGGCATTTTGTGATGACTTACACAAAGTAAAAGGTCTTTTTGTTTCCTATGCAGAAAACAGCCTCATTGAAATATCTGTCTCTTTTTTCTTTCTCAATTCCTCCCTCAGCCCCAGTCCCAGCCCCACCTTCCAACTCCTTCTCATTCCCATAAGACTTAAATCAGTCTATAATCAGTCCTGCAGTTCTACGTGCTATACAATAAATGTGATAACAACCTTGAGTTCTCTCCAGCCCTCCTTGGCTTCAGATCACAGGAAACTTTCTTAGAGTGGGAGAGAAAATGGACTTTCAAAGATTAGAATTACCACTTAACAGATACACAGGAGCCAAAACCCACAGAAGAGAAGAGATAAAACAAAATACTGACCCACGATGTCTTCCACTTTCCAGTTTAAGCAAAAGAGTCATTCCCCATCTCCAATACAGTTAGTGGGCTGCAATCTTATTCATAGAGCATGCTTTGAAGTTTTTTCTGTTTTAGGGTCTCTTTGTTTTTAATCTGTGTTCAGTTCCATCGTTGTTCACTACAGTATTATAAGTAAATACTCATGTTTAAATTCTAAATTAAACAGGCCACTTAAAGGTACTGTGCAGTCAAGCCAACAGAAAAAGAAACATAACAAAGGCAGACAATCTCATGCGAAGCCTACCTTTACTGATCCTTGAAATACAGGTGTTGTAAGTGTGACCAGGATCTTCACAATTAACTGTCAGTTGATGTCCTAAAAGGTTGAGGTAAGAAGAGAAACAAGAAGTTGACTTTTTAAAAAGTCTCTACTGAGAATGAAACTTTTTAAAACAATCAAATCACTTACCTGTGGTTTTACTTTGCCTTTATTTGCTTATCTGAGCTTCTCCAAATATAATATGTATGTATGTTCACATATGTGTATGTACATTCGTACACACATATATGTATCTATATGTATATATTATGAGGCTTGATATCTTGAGCTTCAAGTGTGATGAAGCTTTTATTTATCTTAAAATGAAGCAAAGCATTTAATTAGTATTATCTGGAATTGAATTAATGGTACTTTTAGAAGGGCATAAAATGATTAACTTGTTACTTTTTATTTTAGAGTTTCCATTCATTCCATAAATATTTATTATAGGCTAGTTCGGTGCCAGATTTTATACTGAGTGCTGTGTATAAATTATATGTACCCTAACATCGCCTCACATAATTCCATAATTGCTTTTTAAAAAACTTGCAAACTTCTTTTAAAAATATTTATTCAAATTGGGCAAGTATTCCTAAGTTCCTAAATTAGAAAACAAAGGCTCAAAAAAATATACTGACTTGCTGAATATCAAGAAATAAGATGGAAACTTGAGTTTTCTGGTTTTTTACCAGTATTACATATGGACGAGAGAGCCATCATAAATGTTGGTTAAAATAAATATTTATAAATATATAAATTTATGTAAAAATAATAAAAAATAATGAGATCAAAAATTAGCTCATTGTGTAAGTTTTCCCTGTCTTTTCTCTCTACAGTGAACACATGACTTTTGTGTATTGGGTTCATGTCTAGACTCTCTATTGTCACAGAGCATGACAGTAAGGGACCTAAACATGACGGAAGGTGAGAGGGCAGAGGTCAGTCAGACTGCCAGGAGAAATGGAGAAACTATTTCTGAGCAGCTGTTGTGTAGAAAGGAAGAGCTTCCCAAGTGGGGTTTTGAAGGAAGCTTTCCACCTGCTATGCAAAATAAAACTACTCTAGCTGCCTCTCCAAAGGAAGCCCAAAACATAAGTCTGTATTTTCTAGGCTTCTGGAGTTGGATCTGTTTCCTCTGAATATGACATCACTTAGAGACTGATCTTCATGGGGCTCTGGGTTATAATCAGTTATTAGTAATAGATTAGATTATAAAACAGTATTAACAAGAGGTCACAATGCACTGGAGTCCAAAAATGGTGTCCAATGGGTCAGCTCTTTCTCCTACAAGCCTTTAAGCCTTCCTCCACCTCACACAAGAACAACACGTGCAAACTGGTTTCTTACAAGTCAGCTCTGTTCATGTGTTATCTCTGCACAATTTGCCCTGGTCCAGTCTTTGTTTCTCTACATCCATACTTGTCCCTGACTTTCTAGTTTTCTGACTGTAGGCTAGTCTTTGGGTTTATGAGCTCATAGTATTCGCTCAGCATCATTTACTTAATACAAATTCTTATTGTCTTAGACTATAGTTTTTCTCTCTCACTCCAACAGCTCAAGGATCCCCTCAATTAGTCTCATACTTGAAGGGCAAGGGTTGGGGAGATGTGCATATAGTCGAGGGGATACTTTGCTACATTACAATAGTATTATTTCTGAAGAGCAAGATTTTACTCAATTATAGAACAATTCAAAACCACCATCTTTTACTACTTACCATGTACTACGAGGCAACACATGCTTTCCCTACGATAGACTGTGCGTTAAAGCAAAGCTTGTGAAGAGTATATGATAATTAATGTTGCTACTAAGCCAAGCCAAGTCTTAAGGCACTGAGTTTGGGGAATATGTTCCAATGGAGTGAGCTTTTATCTACTAAATCAGGAACTTATACATAAATGTGAGATTTTTTTCACTTGTGGTTTTCTGTTTAAATCACTCAAACTCCTTTTCTCTTGTTGAATCCTCTGGATCAGGGTAGTAGTTTCTGACACTCCTGATGACTTACAGAAAAGTGCTCCCTAACTTCCAAAATTACATTCTCAACCCAGGGTATCCATGAACCTCAGTAACTTGCTTCATATTTTCTCTTAACTGTCTCATTTCAGGTTTAAGTTTTCCAAATCTGACCTCTGGATTTTTACCCCAAAATCTTCTCTCTTTTCAAACTTCTTTAGCAAGTAAATGGCTTTCCCATCAATCCCTAACACAGTCATAAAACTGTGCACTCTTTCTACCACCACCATAATTAAAATATTTTTATTTTACTTCTAAAATGTATTTAAAATCATCCACTTTTCTCAATCTCTATTCTAATTCAAGTTACCATCACCTACATCCTAGACTGTACAAGAGTCTCCTTTGCCATCTTTTCTCTTCTACACACTCTTGCTTCCCTCCCTCCAACCCATTATCCACATAGCAGCAAGGGTGATCTTAAAATTTAATGATCTTCACTGCTGGAAATTCTTTTCTAGTTCTCTGTTCCACATAGGATATGATCCAAATCTTAAACATGGTCAGCAAGGTCTTAAATAAACTGTCCCAGTAATCTTTCCATCCTCATTTTATAACATGCTCTCAGTAGCTTGCCAAAATCCACTGTGCTGAACTTCGTTCAGTTATTTTAAAGCACCAAACACTCTCCCTCTTAGTGTCCTTAGTTCATGCCGTTCCTTCTGCCTGGCATTCTCCTTCACAGTTTTTACCAGGCTAACTTAAAAAGCCATTTCCTGCCATATGTACCGGCTAGGGATTTTTAATATTTTTAACTAGTAATTCTCACCTAAAGATATTCTCTGGCCAGCAAAGGCTACTCACTCAGCCCAGGCAAGGGCAGGTCACAAGTACTGGAGAACTAATGCTTTCCTTCCCCATTCCAGCAATGGCCTTCAATCAATGACTGATGGGAGTTGGACAACTATCCCAGCAGTTTCTACCCTTGGTTGGGATAAAAGTGTTGCACACTATCTCAGCATTCCCAGAGGGATTGAGCCCCAGTTGTCCACATGGAAATCTGTTTAATAACAAGTCTTTAAATGCTGACTTTTTTTCTGTTTCAGTTCTCCTATCTCCTATCACTATTCCCAAATAGACTTCACACACCTTCTTGCTGCCTTGGGTCAGCTTCTAGAGGACTCTAAATTAAGACACAGGGCATTTCTTAACAAAGACAGAATCATTTACTTAACTATGTCAAATATACAGAAAGTACAGCTAGGAAATAATTTACTCACTGTGCCTATTTTGATCAAAAAGAACAGAATTAATAATTTTTTAATTATTCAGTAGTAATGTCATGTAATCTGTAGTTAATTCATTTCTGTGTGTGTACAAACTAGAACCCATATATTTATGTGGGTTAAACATGTGACTATTTTAACTACTTGTGTGTGAAATAAAATTTTCATATGAGTTAACTGGGACTATTTATCTAATTATTGATTTGTTTACATGTACACACAAACATGTTTACATGAGTTACCTGTGTGACTATTTATGTAAAGAGTTTTTTAAAAGAATATGATTTTGATTACTTCGTGCCAGGAAAATGGACTTTGAATACCATACTGAATATACTTTTATTAAGAATATATGAAATCAAAAAATCAAATTAAATATTGAACTATTGAGTCCCAGAAGGCCAAACAAGTGATTTAATGGCTTGTATTACTAAATTTTTTCTCCCTAAGGAACAAAAAGCATTTGCATGAAGTAAGTACAGAAGCAGCAGCTACAGATGAACTACTTGAGTAGAAGGGCTCAAAATGCTGTCCATATTGAGTGTTAGTACTCACAGCCTCCCTTAACAGGCCACGCTAGTCTCCAGAAATTGTTCTAGTTCAGCCTTCATTGCAACAAGGAAACTCTTGTTTCTAACACCTATCTTTAAAAGAAGTTTGTTGACAGTGAAGAGCTGAGTGTGATCAGTTGTAAATGAGTTAGTGATACAAACAGAATGAATAAGTCATCCTCCAATAGAGAATTATTAACAAGGAGTAATCTATGGGGCCACTAGGAGAGTTCCCATTCCTGAATATGGTATTTTATTGCAGTTTGTATTTCTAATTAAATATCTATTAGAGATGTACTGTTTTGCTTTTTGATTCTCCCTTGTCTCAAAGGGCACACCACACTTTCCCGCTTCTTCCATCCAAGGTTAAATATAGGGAAGCTTATGAATGCATGGAAAGGGGGTTGAGGAAGGAACTCTGGTACATATACTGTGCTTTCCTTCTGATCTCCAGTCCTGCATGTTGATCCAGTGCTGTGTGGTGATCCTCAAGACTATATGACACATACAATTCTTAGGGATCATGAATGAGATCTACCAGTATGTAGCTCATCCATCTGGTCTCTCACACTGTCATACTCATGATGAAGTTTGCAGTACATAAAATTTGAATCTTGTGATGGACCTCTTGTAATGGATACAAACTTCATTTGCTCCATTGACTTTCTTAGCACTGCCATGTCTCCAAATAGACATGTGAGAATTCTTGGGCCTAGCACTGGGTTCTATCTCCAGCCTATGCTTATACACACTGCCATCTGCCCTTGTTGAACACAATAATGTAGCATTAGCTGAATGTTCTTAAAAGTCCTCCTCAACTTCTCCAGGATTTCTTTTATGATATTTACCATCTGTCCCTCTGATTTTTCTTAGCACTTCTCTTTTATTGTTCTCTAAGGCAAACTTCCCATATGAAAATAACCTTTGCTTACACTACACTTTGACTTATTGTTAAATGCTATACTTATATTAGTCAAGGGGTTTTTTAAATATAAATATAATTCAAAGGTCATTCAGGAAATCAAAACATGAGCAAGGTATCTTTATATTTGCTCTATTGCAACAAAACTGCTAATGTTCCTAAAGCAGTGGATGCCTCTGAGTAAGAGAAAGAGCACGTTCAAGAAAAATAAGAATAAAAGTTCATTACTATATTTCAAAAATATTATCTGTATTATTTTAGAAACAAACAACACAAAGATTCAGACTGCTATAGCCCTACCTAGATTTTGAAGGTTGCTCACTTTGGAATAAAGTAGTGTTTCTGAAAATCTTTTTTGTTTCAACTCTTTTTTTCCTTGTCATATGATAATAACTGATCAAATTTTACTTTCAAAAATTGCAAATGAGATGATGAGCCTTCCCTTAGGTCATAGAACACTTCAGCAGAACAAAGATTGTCTTTTCTATTAATTACTAAAAGTAACCCACCCCTACAAAAGAGAATCTACCAGAAAAATGGTATAAAAAAATAGCAACTATGATTGTGTCCTAATCATTAGTTAGTAGTAGTCAATTCCAAGATGGACTATTAGTTTGGGTGGATGATGTAATTTAGAAAGGTGAAACAGGTATTGCAAAATTGAGATTTGCTTTATTATTAATAGCACATGTAAGTGTTAAGAAAATTAGAAAGAAATTGCCTTGGCTATCCACTAAAAACATTTAAAAGGGCAATATGTAAAAGATTTAGGGGCCGAAATAAAACCTAAAAATACTATAAAATAATTTATAGTATTATGCATAAATGCATTTCTTATAAACTTGTGGAGTGTGATCAAACAAAAAAAAAATTATACCATCTCTCTAGAAAATAATTCTTACCCCTTGCCAAGTTAGATTTTTATCCTTCCTATTCCTAGTTAACCTTGCTCCTCAAACAAACAAGAAATACAGAGACCAAAGAAAGATAATTCTCTATGTTCATTATAATTATGAAAACATATTTTGATATAAATTTCTATCTCATACTCATTTAAAGCCTCATGGATTCTGAATTTTACCTAAGTAAGTCCAGAAGAATGGCTCTTTTTATTAAACAATAGAAGAGTATCATGTTTCTTATAATGTCAAAAACAAAAAGCCTGCAGAGTCATGCACTGATGAAAAACAGATCACAGAGTCCTTTTAATCATGTCATCTAAAATGAGAGTCTTTACTCTCTTGTTACATCAAAACTATAAAATTACTTTATAAAATCCAAATATACTCCAGAATAAAAGCTACTACATTATGATGCCCCCCAGTAATTTAAGCCAAATGTTTTTTAAATTATATATATAGATTCTAATTTACCTTTCTAAATTAAATCTCACTTGAAGTATGTGCATCAAACATAAAATTTTGTTTCAAGACTGCCTGATATTTGAAGAAATTTAATTGGATTTCATTGATATTATGCCATAAGCCTGAAAAAGCACCTTATATTTCTATTTTATTATATTCTCTTGGTTAACTTTTTGAAAGCCTACCTACAAAAGATACATTTGTATGTTATCTTAAATGAAAATAGGATAAAGAGCCTTATATGCTACAGGTACAGAGGACTTCTCTCTAAAATAATATTCCCAGATAGATGGAGTAAAAAAAGTCAAATATGTGGTGACAGAAAGAAATCTAACTATGGGCAGTGAACACACAATGCAATATATATATGCTTTACTGTTGAATTGTACACTTGAAACTTACTGGATTTCGTTAAGCAATTTCACCATAACAAAATAGATGATAGATAGATAGATAGATAGATAGATAGATAGATAGATAAAATAATTATTCCTGGATGGGGTGCAGGGCAGTCAAATAAAATCTTTCTACATTAAGCATTTTTAAGACAATCCATAACATAGGCAACCTTAAATTTTCATGGGGCATTAGGTAAATTGATTTTATGGGCTAGTACAGATAGTTTGGAGAAAAGATAGAAATCACATCAACTATGTCTAGTTCTAAGTTGTGCCTTTAAAGCCATCTGTGGGAGAAGTAACTGCAGACAACACCAAAACAACCTTATTCAAACACTGTGAGATGATAAGCCCTGTCATGTCCTTCTATTTTCTTTTTACATAAAACTGGGGCATACCAGGGGCTCCCATGTAGGAAGACAAATGGAAGAAAAAGTATAAATGGTTCAGTGTTTAGGAACACATCTTCTAAGTCACTCACTTGCCTATTGAAGTGCTTAAGCAGTAAATGCATAAAACTGGTGACGTTCATGATGACCCTAGTATCAAAGCACAAAAACACAACAGCAAGACCTGGGTGGTCCTAGAGGGAAAGAGATATTATGGCAAGCTATGCAAGGAAAACCTTAGATCAAACTGCCTCAGGGAGCTGAAGAGCAACATCATAAAACCAATCTGAGACCGTAAGAAAGTTTAGAAGGAAAATCTATCCTAAAACATTTAACATCTAAAACATCTTTGAAAAAGCTATTATTGAACTAAAATCAAAACCTTGTCAGTTAGAAGTAAAATCTAAGCAACAAGATGCAAATCACCTATAACTAGGAACAAGGGGATGTCGGGTAAACATTCTTGAACAAATGCCAAAAAACACTCTTTAATGCATGATACTAATAGCCAAGATATTTTGCTCATTCATTTGTTTAACAAATATTTATTTACTCAGTGCCTACTACATATCTAGTACCATTCTACACACTGGAAATAGATCAAAGATAAAATATAACATAAATCATTGTCTTCATGCTGATTATATTTTAGTGGTAGGGGACTGAAAATCAACAACAAAAAGATTATTATTATGCTAAATGATAAGTGCTGTAGAAGAAACAAAGCAAGTTAAGGCAGGTATGAAACACTGTGGGAAGGGAATAGGATCACGAAAGTTTTCATTGACCTAACGGAGATAAGCAAGCCACGCAAACTTTTATAGGAAGAGTAGTCTAGACAGAGAGATCCAGCCACAAGAATGTGTCTGACTTGTATGAGGACGAATAAGGAAGCCAATGTGATTGGAATAGAGTAAAAAATAGATGAAAGAAGGGGGATCAAATGATATAGAGCTGTGAAGGCTACTCTAAGGGTTTCGACTTTTACTCTGAATGAGATGGGAGATGATTGGAAGATTCTGAGTGGATAAATGAGATGACACTTTTTAGAAGACCACTCTGGCTGAAGAGCAAAGAATAGATTATAAGGTAAGAGTGAAAATAGAAAATCTCGGTAGCAACATAGCAACAATTCAAGTGAAAAAGTTGACAGCAGGAAGCAGTAAAGGTGATGAGAAGTGATCCAATTTTAGAGCAGGGCTTCTCAACCATGGCACTATTGATATTTTGGGCCAGATAATTTTATTTTGTGAGGGCTGTCTTGTGCATTGTAGAGTGTTTAGCAGCATCCCTTATCCCAATAAGCACCCATGCCAATAGCAAACCCTTACCTCGTTTGTGACAACAAGAATGTCTCTAAACACTTCCAAATGCCCTAGAGGAAAAAATTTAATCCTGCTTTAAAACAACTATTCTAGATATATTTCATAGGCAAAGCCAAAAAGGATTGGAAAGAGATGAGTCAAGTATGATGTATTAGCTGGAGGGTAGGTAGTTTTTCTCACCATGAGACAAAAAAAAAAAAAACCAGAGTGGCACAAATAAAACAATCCAGAGTGTGTTGGGGAGCACTGTGCAACAGGGTCACCCTGGGACCAGCCTGGAAGGAGGCCCTGCTATCCTAAATATGTTAATCTATTAAGTAGCTCACAAGAACTAAAGCCAACTTTTAACTCGTGAAAAGGGAGAAAGTATGAAAGTCAAACAACAATTTAAAAAAAAAAACATGAAGCAGAAGAAATTGCATATTTCACTTTCATTCATATGTCACTGGAGAAAACATGGCCATATACATGTAGTTACAAAAATCTGAAGTTTGGTCTCTAGCTGGGAATACATATGGCCAGTCAAGCAAGATGTGGGTGGAGAAGAGTCTGTCATTCAATGAGAAAATTAAAAATGAGAGATAGTTGTTTCTGCTAACAATATCTCCAAAGCTTCTTGATCTGATTAACGGGAAGGATCATGTTACCATTAATCTTCCTGGGAAAAACTACTGGTGGAGTTTATTTGTCAAAGAGGGTAGGGGGAAAGGAGATGAGGAGTTCGGTTTTGAACATATTAAGTTTAAGATGTTTATTTAACACCTAAGTAGAGATGTTCACTAGATCAGAAGGAAGTTTTGGAATCAAGATATAAATTTGGGAACTCAAGTTTTGTAAAATGGATAAGCTTCCCAAGGGAGTATTTAAACAAAGAGCAAATAATTTTGAGGAGTCCAAAGGTCCTTTAATGCTCACAATTCAGGAAAAAGAGAAGAATAAACACATGAGACTAGAATGTAGCAGCCAATAAAAAGAAAATCAGTGGAGTGTCCCAGAAGTGCTCTAAAGAAAATAAAATGATCAATTATGGCAAACTCTGATAAGTCAGGAAGATGAAGATGGAAAATTAACCATGGTGATCTTGGAAAGAGAAATTTGAAGGGATGATGGACATAAAAAGAGGAGAGAAAATGAGAGAAGGGAACCAAAAAAAAAACTATTATGGAAACTTGTCCAAAGAGTTTTACTATAAAGCAGAGCAGAGATATGAAGCAGATACCTAGTGGGAAGAGGGGAGAGGTCATGTAAAGTAAAGAGGTTTTTATAAGTTGATAAGTTCTATAGCACGTTTGAATACTATTCTAAAATATCCAGAAGGGAGGGGAAAACAAACATTAATTTTTGTTAATTTTTTCCAGCATCTCAAAGATTAACCCACTTGAATTCCACCATAAACACCATTCTTTTAATTCATTTATATTTAAAAAGTGATAGATCATGGGAAATTATGCATTTTCATTCAGAAAGTGAAATATAAAGCAAGAGACAAAACTTTTACATATTAAACCTCATATAAGCCTTGCTGATAAAATAAACAGTCAAATAACACATATTTTGTATGTTATATGGATTACACATAGCATTCTTATAATAAAATAAATGAAAGAAAATATTAAAAAATACATTTACAGTATTTATTAAAAAATATTTGTGTATAAGTGGACCCGCATAGTTTAAACCTATGTTGTTTAGGAGTCAACTGTATTCCATTTGGGAAAATTTTCTAAATATAGTTCTAAATAACGCAGAGGTCAAAGAAGTGCCCTTTTTGATTAACTGATGTCTGTGCTATGATGGTTGTTAAGTATTTTTTGAATATCATCCTAGAAAAGACTAATATGAGACAAATCTCTGGCATGATTAAGAAAAAAAGAAGAAAGAGAAGGCAAAAAATATCAGGAATAAAAAATACTGTACTAAAGATACATGGGTATTTTTTAATTAATGAAATAATAAATGTAGGTAATAAATTTTAAATGAATAGTAATAAATTTGAAAAATTATACCCTAGAATGATAAATTTTGTTAAAATTGGTTTAAAAAGCTATAGCAAACCAGAGTATCCTATAACTATTTAGGGAATTAGTTGAAAATATATACTATTTGACTTTCTTCCCCAAAGAAAACATGGGCCCCAATATTTTTAGAGGTGAGTTCCTACATCCATTCAAGGAATAAATAATCCCAAAATATAAGCCTGTATACAGAATACAATATTAAGGAACCAAGAGGCTAGTATATCTTTGATACCCAAACTGGACAAGATAACAGGAAGTATAAAGTTATAAGCAAATCTTATTAAATAACACAAATGAAAATCCTATATAAACATTAACACACTGAATCCTATAGTGTATTAAAAAAAATCACGATGGCAGATTAATATTTTTTCAGGAAAGGCAGGGTTGTTCAACATTAGGAAATCAGTGAATGCAACTCCTGTTCAAGTGACAGAGTAAACAGATGCTTTAATAAGCCTTCTGGATTCCAAACTCACATAAAATGACAGATTACACATGAAAAGAGAGCACTCAAAAGTGCTAACCATTCTATTGGTATAAAAAGTTACATAAATACAATTTATGATTTTATAATATCCTTCATTACAGGGATAAACCCTTGGTTATGATATATTAGGTACTGAAAATAAAACTGTATTTTGTGTAGGATTTTTATTACTATGGTCATTTATAAAATGGATGATGATTTCATTCCTTGTCATTGAGTTCAAATCTAGTGTGATACACTAGTATCACAGCAATATTCAGATATCCTGCATCCAGAAAAACTTTTAAAGTGTTATCTATAAATTTAACATTTGCTAAAAACCTAACTGTGATATGTTTGCCTCACACCATCTTGGAAAGTCTTTCCATTATCAATTAAAACTTTTTAAAAACTATTGGTCTCTCTGAATTTTCTCTTTCTTATGCCAATTTTGGCATTTCATATTTTTCCCCAAAAAATGTTTCATCTACAATTTCAGTTCTTCCTGTATGGTTATTCATGTAATCTTTTATAATTTATAACTTCTGCTACCTTTATAGCTGCTCTTTTCATTTCATAGTTCACACTTTCTCTTTATTTTTTTCTCAGTCAATTAAGAGAAAGTTTGTCTATTTGAATTAATCTTTTAAAAATCATCCATTTCCTTTGTAAAATAAGTGACAAAATATATTTTTTCAATTCTTATTTTAAATCCTCCAGTATTTTTTATAAAACATAAGATTAGTTAAAATAAGAGAGAAATCTCTAAAATACATTTAACTAAAAAAAGTAAAACAATATTAATACCATAAAAACAGACTACAAAATGAAAACTATGAAAATGATCATCAGAAAACTATTTTTTAATCTATCAAGATTTTTATCAGTCATGAAACTTTATGCATTTAACATGAAAGATTTGAAATAAAGATACTCCTGGACTTAATTTAAGATGGTGTTATATCCTGATAAACACATTGTAAATGGAAAATATTGTAAGTCAAAAATACATTTAATATACCTAACCTACCATAGATCATAGTTTAGCCTAGTATACCGTAAACGTGCTCAAAGCACAATATCCAAAAAACACTTGGAACATGGTACACTGTAGAGTATGGGTTGGGAATCCTCATGATTAGGGGGCTGACAGGGCACTGCAGCTCGCTGTCACTGCCCAGCATCACCAAAGAGTGTCATAGCACATATAACTAGCCCAGGAAAACATCAAAATTCAAACTTGGAGGTATGGTTTCTAATGAACACATATTGCTTTTACACACACCATCATGAAGTCAAAAAATTGTAAGTCGAACCATGGTAAGTCCAGGATCACCTTTTTTTTTAAAGCTAAAACTAATAAAGTCTACTGGAAGACACTGAGAAATTATATTGAGAAAATATTATATAAATCATATCAAGAAAATACATCCCTAAGAAATCAGCAGATCTAGTAGACCCAAATTAAGGAAAGATAAAGACTTAGTAAGATTTACAAATAGTAAGAGTTATCTTACTATTAGTAAGAGTTATCTTACTATTAGTAAGAGTTATCTGATAAATAGCTCTGCATCCAATAGAGAATACACTAATTTAACACATGTATTCGTGGGACTAATGTAGGGAAGAGGCAAGAGAACTAAAATGTTAAATCAAGCTATATTCAGAGACTGCAATATGCCCATCAGCCCTGCAGAACAAAGGAAGACCTCTGTTGGGAGTGCTAACAAACCATTGCCCCACACTGTGAAGGGAAAACAGAAAAACAGAGTCTGTAAGTCTGGCTCTACACAAAATAAAATGATTCATTTCCTATGGTTAAAACCATGGAGGATCAATGGCTGGGAACTGCCAGCAGGCCTTTCATATTCTTATCTTTCACACTGTATGTTCATACCACCAAAGGAAAACAGGTAAACAAGTCTTTAAACTGTAATTCATAGAAACTAAGAATGTTACATAACCTGAATTTCCTGAATATTCGGGGTCCCTCTCAGTGTCTTTTTTTAAAAGTCCCTCTAATTGTCTTTGTCTCTCTGTCTGTTCCTCCGAGTCTCTCTCAGGCTGGTTCTCTGCCTCTGAGAAGACACCATGCTCTGTCTACGCAGATTACCCTTCCTTTAATAAACTTTCTTTTTCACCTTAACTCTGGCATACGTTTGAATTTTTTCTTGTGCTCAGCCAAGAACCCTGGCTCTGGGTGCACCGTCTGCTCGGGTGAAGGAGATGATAAAAATTAGCCCAGTAATAGGCTACAAAGTAGCCATAAAATTCCAAACAGCTGATACATATAGGTGACATTTATGTAAAAAATAAAACGTCAAAAATCCACAGAAAGATAGGCTCATTCACGTATAAGGAGCCTGGTGTCTTATTGGCTAACCTAGGCTAGCCCCTCCTGGAATAACTGAGATGACTTGATTTTGCTATTAAGTTCTCCTGGCAGCTAACCCAGGAGGGTTCTTGTGGAAATGGCAAAGGTCATTGAGTTGGAGGAAACATGCAATGCCTCCTGAGGTTAGGCTTGGAACTGACACACACTCATTTCCAGCTCATATTACTGGCCGAAGTAAGCAAAAGGAAACCCAGACTCAAGCTACAGGGAACTAGATTGCCCCTCTTCCTGAGAGGGGCTAGAAATTCACATGGCAAAGAGTAGCTTCAGAGAAGGGCGAAACGCTAACACTATTAATGCATCCATCTGCCATCTGGAAGCCTGGGAAGGAGAATCTACATAGTGCTTACCAACAGTAAGTGTGCATGCAACACTTGTTGAAAGAATATGAGAAAGGAGAAAGATTACCCACCTGGACCCTTTCCAAAGAAAATATGACAGAGTACAACAGGATGGAAGATTATGGAAAATATTTTAAAGGAGAAATAACTCTGACAATTTTGTAACACTAAAAGAAGAAAAACAAATGCAGAATTTGTTCCAAATGGCAGGAATGTCATTTGATAGACTACTAACATGGTATTAATAGGATTTCTAGTTGCTTTGCCAATGTTTCTCTTTTCCTTTCTGCTTTCCACTTAACTTTTTCTCAAAGAACAGTAAGGGAACTTTCAACATTCTGTGATATTTTAGTCTCCACAGGAGGAAAAGTTACTGAAACTGCTTCAAAAGATTCCATGAAGAATAAGTTTTTCATGTTTGACATGGCTATGCCTTTATTAATAATGATATTTCCCTTTCTATGGGAATATCTATAGTAGTTTTGAGCTTGGTTTCCTAATCACTTAATTAAATCTCACAGCAAAAGCTTTGTACACAGTCTGATGAAAATAAGGGAAGTACTAAATATTATCACTAAGCACTGTGAATTGATGAGGACTTTTAATAATGGGTGATGAATATGATATTATCATATAAAATGGTTTCATTATGTTTCAGGATACTGCCACCTATGTACCAATTCAAAAGGATTTAAAGTTTTAAATGGTCTTGATTCACTAAAGTATTTTGCAATGTTAAGGGTCCATTGTTTTATGATTAACTCCTGATATGCAACATTAGAAAGGAAGGAGAAAAAAGGAATGTTCTCACTTATTCATATGCTATAGTAGAAGTAAAAGACTACACCAACAGAGCATGGCTGTGAAAAAAAGAGTTTTAACAGTAATACAAAACAGAATTTTTAATTAAAATTGGAACATTCTATGCAGGAGAATTGTTCAATTTTATGCCTCCTGAAATATCAAAACAAATGCTTTAGTTACATGTAAAGAATGCTTTATTTTTAGCAAACTTTTAAACACTCTGCATAAAAGATTAATAGATGCAACAAAATGCATCAGACAGATGTGACTATTGTACCTGCTCCAAATGCCAGCTGGATTTCTAACTACATTTTTGGAGAGACTGAAGACCTAAACGGCTGCACTGAATATGGTATATATTTATTTCCTGACAGTGAGTGCTAATTATAGACATTCCATTTTAATTTAAAAGGAAATATATTTCATATAATGCATTTTATTATATTTAAGTTATATTTTATAAAAAGATATATATCCTTAAATAATATAAAATAAATAAATATTAAGTATTAGAATATTTTCCTTATATTCAAATGAAGATAGATATATATTATTTTTTAATGTAAGATTTTATTTCTATCACACTGCTTTTAACCAGAGATAGAGAGCAATTCCCAGGAAAGAATTGAGAGAGACAGCTCACAGATTAAAGAAGAGTTTTTAAGTAGTTTGATCAGTAGCCCTGCTATTTCTCTCATTAGCACAGATAAGAAACAAATTTATCTGACATTTAAATAAATCTATGACTGAGAGGTGAAAGCATCTCTAAAACAGGTAGAAAGGCACAAGCAACTCAAAATTAGCTGTAAGAGAAATTCTTTCAAAAGTAGCATGCTAGATTTTCATATTGTTCAAGACTGTAAGTCACAGATCTGCAGTAAATTACAGGCCAAAAGATGACAATGATTTGCAAAAGCCAAGATATGTCAAAGAAGTCACTTTTAAAAGAGAATGACAGTGCAAGGAATTTTAAGGTGTGCTCTCCTCCCTGTTTCCCTTCCAAGCTGTCAGGGGTCACCTTCTTCCAGGTACTTGAAAAGGTAAGAGTCTCCCACGCTTCCTTCCATTATCCCATGACAGCTCACCACCAGCCCCCACTGCTGCCAGCTCTGTGGTCACCACATCCTTCACCGACATTGTTCACCAGGACACGAAGGCTGGCTCACCGTTATGCAGTGTTGTTCCCACCACGCGGACCTCAGCAGAGAGCAACGTGAAGACGGTGCCATGTCTCTCACAACACCGGAACTTCCTTTACCACCCTGGCAGCCTCCTCCACTTACTGAACAACTGGGAATATCTACAACTTATTATAAAAAGATGTGTGTAAGAGGGAGTAGATACCTTTAAAACTGTAAGCTAAATAGGACTCTGTTGGGCGTCTAAGAAAAAACTATGAGAAACTCCTGTTTTCTAGCTGTTCCATTCTGTCTAGGGTCAACCTATCCTTCTATCAGAGGTAACTTCTGTTTTAAATCTTCCCCATGGAAATGTCCACCCCTCTTCAAGAGGTTCCAGTTCCGTGCCTTCATGGCCCTGTACTCCATCCATCCCCCCAAACTGAATTCCTGAGTGTAAAATAATAAGACCTCAGGGTGCAGTAGCAGGAGACAGTAGCTAGCAAGTGGCACCCCATACTCAGGAGACTCCCTACCTTTGTGAGATACAGAATTGTTTTCTAGGTCTTTTCAAAACAGGCTGAGTTGCATTTTTTTTTCTATACCCACACACACACATATAATGTGAACATGTTTTTCCATAAATGAAACATCATATTTCCCCAATGAAGACAAGAAATAATATTGTTAAATCCAGTAAAGTCAGCTTCCCTTTGTTCAAACTTCTTTTTCCAGACAATGTATTTGAGCAGTGGTTTTCATAGTGTGATCTAGGACCCCTGAAGGGTCAGAAGGTCAAACCATTTAAAAATAATAACTGAGATATTATTTGCCTTTTCTACTCTCATTCTCCTATAAACATACGGTGAAATTTCAGAGACTAAACAGCATTTATTGGCATCATCGTTATGACAGCTAATGAAATATATGCTTGTGGATCCTTTTATCTTCTAAAATCTTCTAAAATAAGTTCTTTGGGGTCTTCATCAATTTTTAAGAGTATAAAAAGGTTTTGAGACCAAAACATTTGAGAACCACTGGCATAGTATATAATAGATACAAAACTGCTCATTTCTACTCCTTTTAACCACAGACTGATCCACCTCTGACAGACATTCTTCAAATATGTCACAAACACTGAGAGTTTTACAATTATAACTTTTCCTTGACCTCAGCATATCAAAAATCTTTCTAAATGGAAGGCTAGCTGTGTAGTTTCCCTTTAGTCTAAAATCTGGATTTTTATTTTCTTCTACCTCCAAAGTGGAGACTTTCTTCCTCTAGGTGGTATCTATATATCTATGTCTCTATATTGCATATAGTTTCAAAATAAATAATTTACATATATTATACAGAAGGTCTCACTGTTAAAGTTAACTATCCTTACAGTAGACTATATATAAGAAATCAAGGAATTCTGTAGATGTCATGTCATCACTATAATAGATAAGCATGTATACTCCATAAAATGATAGTTGGTCTGAGGATATAAAAATGCAGCCTTTTAATTTACTAGAGAAGAAAATGAAAACTTAAACCAAACAAATCTAATTTTAAATGTATTTATTTTTTTAATCTAGAATGAGCTCTAATAGGTAACTACTGAGAAACTATCAGGACTGTCATTTGCCATGAAATTTGAGAGCAAACAACTAGTCAACACTGACCATCCAATTATAGCTTAATAGTGAAAAAAAAATTGCTGTTTAGTTTTGAATTTCTATTGAATTCTTTAAATTCTAGCCACATTAAAAACAACAGGAATGGGGGAGAGCAGAACTATATCAATAAGCTAAATCTCATCTGTAAAGTTGATTTCTGATATTTCTATTCCATATGACTTCTGTGTGTATAGAGAGCTTTCCTATTATTTACTTAGAAAGCACTTCTCTTCTTGACTGCAGGATTGACCTATTATTTTATCCCAGAATTCTGAGGCAAAGCACAGCTCAAGAACTTATAAAACCCAGCTTATCTTTCACAGACTCTTTACCATTTTAAACGATACCTCCTGGTACCAGATGTGCTGAGAAACTGCTAAAAGTGGGTCACGACCAAAAATAATGGGTCAGTACAGAAAGACTTAAGGAATTATGAAAAAATAATTGACCTCTATTTTATAACTGACTCTTTTAAACATATTTTTTAAATCCACTTTGTTTTAAGATCACTCAAGCATTATAAAACCTAGTTGGAAGTTACTTCAAAGTCTTTTTCACTGGCTTTTCATTTTGCTAATGTTAATACACAGAATAGAAATAACAGGCGTGATTTAGAACTCAGAACAAATTCCAGAACCTACACAGTTCCCAAGTGCCTACATTTTGGAAAGAGAACAGAAATATTAAACATCCACTACTTTGTCCCTTTTACCTCAGCATGACAGTAATAATAAAAGAAGCTTCTCTGTGCACCTGCATTGTGAATGGTCCATCTTTATTGTCATGAACATGTTTCAGGGTGCTAACCAAGCCAAAACACACAGTTTTTTAGAACTGAGCTTTCATATACATTCTCTGCTGAACTATCAAGTCCATCTGTCAAGTTTATGCCTTTCTGATCACATCTGAAGTAGAGGATTTTATAGAGGGGGTGGGCCAATCAAATATTATCTCTCAAGAATTTTAACTAAGGGGAAAAGATGGACTGACAAAAATTATAAGCTGGGGGATAACAGTCCCCTCCTACACACACACACACACACACACACACACACACACACACACACACACGAGTGCATGCATAAGCCTCAGATGAGGCACATGGCTTGTAAAAAAAATACCTGCCCTCCTCAAAATCCACTCCACCTCTCTTCCTTGCTAATATACCAATAACTAGAAATGAAATCTCAATATAGCCCAACTTGGAAAGAACTGACCCTACCAAAAGACAAAGTCATTATTCACATAAAGATCTGCAGGACCTGGCAAATAGGTTCCAGCAGGAACTCAGAAAACATGCCTAGAAAAGGGACATGAGGGTACTAAACCAGGGCAGAATATATAGCTGGATAATAGAGAGTTTGTTGATCGAGGATATTCTACCAGGACTAAGAAATGATGCACCTGCAACAACTCCAAAAGGGGTCCTAAAGAGGTGAAGGTGCTAGAACCATGTTGGCTAGGAGAATGAAAGGCTCACAGATGTAGTCTACTTGCATGGATCTATTATAAAAGACTCAAGAACATATCAGATGACTACATTCACCGGGAGAATAAGTAGAACATGCCTTGCACTAACACATAAAGGAATGTGCTAGTGAAGAAGTCACATAGCTGAGAAGCTCAGTAATGGCTGTCCTCTGTTGGGCAGGATTGATGGTAGGGATGGTGTTACAGAACTGGGATCTCTGTTGACAATCGAGATCATGAGATTCTAGAATAGAAAAGGTCAGGTAGCAGTACTTATTCATAAGATTCAAGTCTGATGTAGTTACTGTAGCTGGCAGCAAGCCAGCTTGCTAACCAAGGGACCCTGGCCCATAGAGATTCATGATGATGGCTAAAAAACATAGGGGCAAGATACATGGGAAACCTTGTTACAAGCTGATACCCATCCATCCTGATTAGGCACTCAGAAAATGATCAGCTGGTAGGGTTTGGGATTTAATGGATTCATTGTGAGATAGACCTGGCCAGGACTTTTATTACCTGGCCTCCACATGTCCTTGAATAACAGGGGGGGCTATGACAGCTTTGGGGGCCCTTTAGTGTCAATGATAGATCACTTCCTATACATGAAAGTCTTGGAAAGATCTAGATACTTTTTCCAGTGTTCAATTACTTGATAAACAGCCATCGATCACCTTTTATGATTAGACGAAGCCAATCCAAGCAAACTTCTAATTGCTGAATGAGAGAACAAAATAATCCTAATAATAAAACAAAGAAAATACCTGCTAAAGTTTGGTAAATATTATTTATTCCTCTTACAATAGCACTAGAAGATAAAAGTATATAGGGATGAATAAACCATTCTTAGGCACTGGAAATGGAAACAACACACATTTTACACAAACTTAACAGAAAAATGCAGGTCTTGTATATGCTTAGGGAACACATTTCTCCTAAATACATGTCAACTGCGAGACTTTTTGGTTTTTATCACTGAGGTTGTCTTTTCTAAAGAACATCATTAGTGGGAACCCAAGAGGTCCTAAACCAGTCTCTCATCCCTGGAAATTAATGTTTCATTAATAAAATCTCAGAGAAAACAAGTTAATTGGTCTGTTCATTTGATTCTCCTATTAATATGTGCCCCCAATAAATCCAAATACTCCCATTTTTTCTACTTGCTCCATTTTCCAGTATCTGCCTTTGCCCATGCCATTCTTAGTAACTATAAAAGCCCTTTCTCAGTCATCTCCTTATCCTACCCTAATCTTGGAATTGCCTGGTTGCTAAAACCCAGCTCAGAGATTATCTTCAGCTTTATGTCTTTTCAAATCAGAACAGCACAGTGGTTGAGAGAGTTGGTTCCTGGAGTCAGACTGAATTTGACACATAGATGAACTGCTTCCTAGTCAGGGGCAAATTAACATTTCTCTGCTGCAGTTTCCTCCTCTACTTAATAAAGATTAAAGATTTAACCTACCACAGGATTATTGTGAGGATGAAATAAATTAACATATGTAAAACACTAGACCCATGACTAACTGATGCAGAGTTTTAATAAGGGTCAACTGTCATGTGCCAAGTGCAGCAATCACTTCCTCCTCTTGCACTCTGTGTTCTTCTTTAGCAATCTTTCTACATTCTATTAGTTAACATATACATCAAATTGTGTCTTCTCTAAGGTCAGAACAAAAGCCTTCCTTATATTTTATCCTCCATAGTCTTTTTATGCTCTACTAATGGGAAACCAAGCCTCTACTCAGAATACAATATGTGCCAGAAATTCTGTGAACTTCTTATATGTATTATCTCATTTAATCTTCATAATAACGCTTTGTAGCAAGTAATATTAGTCATCCCCACTTTACAGATGAAGAAACAGGTTTAGAGAGATTAAGCTACTTGCTTAATGTTACATGGTTAATAAGGATTTTCTGATTCCAAATCCCAAACTCTGAACCACTATGTTATATAATCTCCTAGTTGCTATACTATGAAAATGTTGAATGACATATTGACTGACCAATGTCTTTATCATAAATACTTGTATAGACTTTGCTGTGTGTTGGACATATTATAAATAACCACTACCTGTCTTGGAGAGTCATGTTTGACAATTCTTACTAGGAAAAATAAAGTTAACAATAAAGTTTAAGAACTGTATCATTGAGTCAGAGGGGAAACTGAAGCACATTTAAACCACACTGTCACTGTAGAGAACCTTGCTACTCAGGCTGGTCCATGGACCAGCAGCCACATTACCGGGAGGCCTGCTAGAAATACAGAATAATCTTACATCCCACTCCTGATGCATTGAATTACAATGTATATCTCATTAAGATCTCCAGTTCAAGAATCATTTTCATAGAAGTCATGAGCCAACAATTCTTTACTTCTTAATAATAGAATAAATGAAAATTGTTTGGACTTAGACTTTTTTTTCTAAAAGTACACATTAAAATATTGGAATAAAAATGGAAGGAAATGGGTAAGAATGTCTTTTCAAAAAGCTATTTTTACATAATAAATGATAATCTATCTAAGAAAATTCATCTAGGAAAAGAATCTTAATTCCTGAAACTTTGTCTCATTTATTGCTGTATTCTCAATACATAGACAAGTACCTAGCACATAGCAGGAATACAAAAGATATGTGTTGAATGAATAAATTTATGTTCTTGAGATTCTTAGGGCAATTCAAATATATTCTCCAAAGAGAGTAGTATTGAGGATAGGAATAATTTCTAGGGTTCTACTGACTCAAACCTTAGAGATGTGATTTGTTCTGATATAAAAAAGGTTTTCTGCCATTAAGAAGGACACCAGGAGAAGAGAACACGATGTTAATACCTTAATATGTCTTACATAAGGGACAATTACATATTGCATAAAGAAAGAAAAAGTCATCTTTTCCTGATGGCCAGATATCAGTTCCATTTTCTTGTTTTATAAAATTCTTGGGTATGATAAACTCTGAAGTGTGTTCTTTGAACAGTTATCCTAAGACATTTGCTTGGGACAAGATGATCAATTCGGCACCTATTTCTGGACACCAGGGAGCATGTCTCCTTTAGCTCAATCTAAACAGAACATTTGTTTTTACTCCAGCATCTACTCATAATAATAAATTTTTGCAGTATGTTATATCCTCTTTCTATGCTTAGCCTCAAGGCCAGAGATATAATCCTGACAATAGTATTAGAAAAAAACAATAAATATGTGTCCAGATCAAATCACAGCCTAACTAACCCTTAAGTTTATAGTTAAATAGAACATATGTAGACACAAAAGTTCTCATTAATGACATACTGGATAACCAAGATTTTTTATCACCCTTAAGTATTGATAATACTTGATGGGTTTACCAACTACACTGTTAGAATGTCACGAAGGTTGCCAAACTTTACCCTGCATTTGCCATCAATGCTGTGAAGGAATGAGTAATTTATTCTAGAGTATTAGAACAGAAATTTTTTTCCATTGTAAATAGAAATTTTGACATGCTTTTAGCTAAATAATCAAAATAAAAGCAAAACAACTATTATTATCCCACAAAGCTACCTATATTAATGACATCATCATGACAATAGCCTATTTTGCATTGATTTGGGTGTTTAAAAGATAACTTTATTTTTTTCTAAGGAAGATCATTCTAAGATTTTTCCTTTTGGTAATTTTATCATTATTATAAAAGCAAAAGGAATAAGAAAAGATAGTTAATGCTAGCAAAGCACTTAAACAGGGACATTATTCTCCAGAGAGGTTCCTGGCAGTGTCCTGGTGGTGCCTGCCTCTGAAAGGCATCTGCTTACCTCTCAGATAACTCTCATGGATAAACCCAGGGCAGTATTTCCTAAGACAAGGGAAACTGAAAATATTTGCCGTGGAATGAAGCAGTATTTCAATCCACTGTGCAAAGTAATTCCAAAGGCTTGATGGATGAGAGGTCAAAAACGTCAATTGCTCCAAAAATTAAGCAGTTCATTCATAAATCATTCAACCCAGGCAAGAGCAAAAATAATAGTGCTTGTCCTAGCAACCAAGCATCAGAAAGAAAGGACACATTCCATCCACAGTGACAACATTGCTTTCTCCAGTAATCCCTAACAGCAGCATGTTTGGGAGCATAGGCACAACAAAGGACAGAAATATCCATCTTAATGGGTGGAATCCCATGACACAGTTCCAAAGAATAATCAAAAAAAGCAGCTCATGCAGAGAGCAAAACCAAATAACATACCTTCTACCTGCCCACCAAAAAAAAAAAAAAAAAAAAAAAAAAACACCAGAACTATATCTTTCACCAGAAAGATCCCTGAAATGTTGTCTCTATAACTAGAAGAGCTTGGAGCACAGGGTACCTTAGGCTAAAAGAGACAAAGAAATTGCACAGACATGGGGGTGGGGCCGGCCTGCTTTTCCCTGGTGTACACACCAAGAAAACAAAAGATGTTAAACAGGTTCAAGGTAAATAGATGTTAGCTCAATCACACAGGTTAGAGTCACTGTGTACAGGTACCAAAAGCTGCCTGAGGCTGCTCACCTAAAAGTGCATAAATGTCACATGACCTTTTGTCTAGTCTTTTGAACTAGTGTTCTTATTAGAAAATAACAGTTACTGGCATATTTGAAAGTGAGGGTCCTCAGAATTCTAATTTGATTGAAACCATAGTTTTAAAACAATCAATTTTTCCTTCTTCTTTCAGCACACCTCATTCACCTTAATCATGGTTGAACTGTGGGACAACAGAAGAGGACAACAGTGGGGTTCTGACTAATTAATGGTCACAAGGTTTAAGCCCCTGGCATGCTAAAGATAACATCTTAATCTAAATTATGTTTAAGCTCCTGAGCCCAAAGTGAGTCCCCCTCGGCTACCTATTCAAGAAACAGAGTTCTTGACACAAGAGCTGACCTCAGAGTTGTCCTCAAGACCTCAAGTGAAAAAAATGATTTATCACTCTTATCTCCTCTGACCGATCAGCTTCTAACATGACCCGAAACCTCTGAACCAGGGTGTCTTGTGATTTTGCCCTATACAATTATTAACCTACACATCATTGGGGAGCACAAGCTCCCTACTGCCCGCCCCAGTCTCTAGATTGGCCATTTCTAATAAACTCATTTCTTTCTTTACTGCAAAACCACTGATCGTTCATTTTTTGACAAGAGTACACAGGCGGATGAACTTAATTATTGGAATTTGGTTGTGTATTCTTCTAGAACTTTGTGTTTGTGTGCATATACAATGTATTTGGTTTGTTTTCTCAACAAATGAAAGCACACTTTACATACACATAGTATTATTCTGAATCTGGTCTCTTTTTGCCAAAAATATATTCTGGAGCTATTTCTTTGTCAGCACATATACATCTGCCTCATTTTAAGGGACTGGATAATATTATATTGATTGGATGTCCCATCATATATTCAATGAGTCATTAAAACAAATGTCTTTGTTCTTTACAATTAAAAGTAATGCAGGAAACTCTTTCTATAGTTATCTGTAGGATAAATGGGCAAATATTGAATTTCTGGTCAAAATCTGCACTCTCAATTTTGATAGACCTAATCAAATTGTCCTTTAAAGACATCAATTTGTCCCTTAAAAAGAGTTCAATCCACCACCACTAAATTAAGAAACAATGCTTTCTTGTCACGTACAATTTTAAATTTGAACATATTAAAATAATCTTTTGACCCTTATGTAGGTAGTTCTGTCATGTTGCATTCTTGCACATATAGACAGAAAAAAAAGCAAAACAAACTTCTCCAATTCAGTGTCTGACTCTTCAGAATCACTTTGCAACACTGAGTCCTCTTGTCCATGGTTTTTCCCTTAACTCTGTCATCTGTTCAATCAAGAACACTGGCATTGAAGCATTCTTAAAAGCAGTTCCTCAAAGTGAAAGCCATCAGGGCTGGGCTCTAAAGCTGACATTGCAATTAAGTAGAGCTAGCCTGCTCTTGACTCCAGCTGCAGGAATGTTGCTAAACCAGTCTCATACCCTACCTCCCCTCTCCTCTCACAGCCATCTGTTTCCTATAGTGATGCCATTTTAAGAAGCTTCCCTATATTCCCATTCTAGAGATGGTGAAATGCAGGAAAGACAGGAATTGCAATTAACAAAATCCTAGATAAGGAAACTAGCCTTTACATTAGGAGTTATAAATATATTTCTTGATTTGGCACTTTTATTTTGACTAATATTTTTATCACTGAGAAAACGTGCATTTTCATATGGTCAAATGTATCTTTTTTTTTCTTTATGGAGTATGAATTTTGTATCTTTAGCTTTAACATCACAGAAAAACATGCCCATATTTTCCAAAGAAGTTTTGTTTTTTCAACTTTTCAAATTCTGATCCAATAGGAGATAGTGTGTGTGTGCATGTTGTGTATTCAGCAGAAAGTCTGAGGTAGAATTCCAGATTTCTATTTTCCCAAAAAACTACCCAGGTTTCCCACCATCATCATACACTACTAAATTTTTGCATCTGTGTTAGTTTATTTTATAGTTTATTTTCCTCTTTTTCGTACACTGATCTACCTCTATTCTCATAAAGTATTACAAAATTGTCTTCTGTAGTGAAACTATATATTAAAATCTTGCAAAGCTAGTGGGCTTTCAGAATTCCTTTTCTTTACATTTTCTACATTTTATTGGAGTGTTTATTCCTCTTGAGTTTTCTAATCTGTAGAATAATTCCATGGCTCACTCATGCCCCCAGATTTCTGTGTTCCAAGTAAGTCTCTTGACTCTTCAAGTCTTGAAGGACAGTGACCAAGATACATCAAAATATACACAATCTTCAGTATATTCCTTTGCCAAAATTTCACATGGCTTGGCTACTACTGTTTGCAATTAGTAGACTGAATTTTGGCTATGTACTAGTGTCATCAAAGATGAAGTCTTTTTTTTTAATTTGTGTCATTTTAATTGGTGTTAGAAATTGAGTAAATTAGAAACATCTTAACATTGCCATATTCAGCTGGAAGAATTCCACTTTATGTTTACTAAAAATAATTTATAAATTTGATTTTCTCCTGATGAAATTTATGAGTTGTTGAAACATTCGGTGGGGAGGGAAAAAAACTTATGTCAACTTGTAACATTTCTCTACCAGAAAATACTTAAGCGGATTTTAATTTCTCAGTTTTGATCTCTTATTAGGATGTTCAGAACTTTTTGTCATTATGGCAGACTGAACAAAATCCCATACAAAGACACACAGAGATTGCAGATAACATATCACCAAAAATGAAATTTATTGCTATGCCATGCTTGAAAGTAAGAAAATATCTAGGTGCCAAAAGTAAAGGTGGAATTCAAAGTCAGAAAGATAATTAAAGTGAACATAGAATTGTTCATAGGAATATTGGGCATACTGCCTGCTAATTGATAGGAAGTTGGGCTTCATGCCAATGCGGGGAAGGTGGCTGGAATTGATCCAACTTCATAAAAGTGAGTATCATCAAGGGTTACCTTATCTGTAGCAAGGAACTAAAATTCCAGCCAACAAGCCTGCAAGCTTTGCAAAAATTATGACAGGAGGTTAAATGGAACTTCTATGGCCCCAGAGTTTGGGCTCACAGATGGAAACACAGGCACCAAACATCCCTCATTCTAAAAAAAACCCCACCAACATTGGGGGCCTCCTAAAAGCTTCCAGAATTGGCCCTACTATAGTTAACTACCACCCAAGACCAAAGATAAGTGAAATACAAATCAGAGCAATTCTTAAGGGTTGGATTGAAGTCTACAGCACTGTAGAAAAGAAAATTATAGAAAAAAAATGTCATTTCTCTTCAATTTAACCTGTAAATTTAATAAAATATGCAAATTCTAGTGTACTTATTCATGTAAAAAGCTGATTCTTAAATTTATATAAAAATGCAAAGGGTTAAAATAGACTACACACATTTCAAAGAAAGGATAAAGTTGTGGGAATTACATTAGCTAATTTCAAAACTTACATAATGCTATTGTACTTAAAACTGCATGAGGATAGTCCTACAGATCAACTGAACAAAATAGGAAGTTCAGAGATTCATTCATATATATACATGGGCAATTGACTTTCTATTATGTTTTTTAAGATAATTCAATGTATTAAGAAAATATTCCCAACAAATGGTCTTGTAATAACTAGCTATTTAAAAATAGTAACACTTGACCCTTACCCAAGACCATACATGAAAATTAACTTTAAATGTATCACATATTTAACAGAAAAGCTATAATAATAAAAGTACTAAAGGAAAATATGGAGGAAGATTTCTCAGATCTGCAGGTAGGCAAAGCTTTTTTTAGAGGAAACAAAAGCATGGGCCATGGAAGACAAAAAATTTCACTCTTTGAAGGTCACTGTAAGAGAATGAAATGACAAGAAACAGACTAGGAAAAAATATCTCAATGAGAATAACTGTATACAAACTATACCTCAAGAAAAATGTATAGAAATCTAAATAAACCATGACAGTATAAAATAATAATTATAATAATAACTTGTTGAGTTACCAAAACGAAGCAAAATGATCAGCAAACTTAAGTTCCTAACAGATAAAGAAACAAATGACATCAACATTTTCTAAGATCCTTGTATTGTCTGCAAGGGAATTTTAAAAATTGACTTTAGATTTTGATATACTTAAAGATAGAACCATTTATATTAGAGAAGCAGATAACTTCCAAATGACTATTATTTTTAAAAATTAAAAAAAAAATGTTTTATTATCTGAAAAGCCAAGAAAGGAAAGAAATAGAAACCTACAACATGCAAGACAAAGAGTACCTAAGTTTAAGATTATCAGACTCAATTTTTTTAAATCAACTTCAATATACTTATAAGAAGACACATCCAAACACACAGGTGAAAATAAAATAATGGTACAAGTTTTAGCAGGCAAATTATCACCAAAAGATAGTCATAACATTAATATCAGACACGCAGACATTAATGAAAAAGATAAAGGTATCACTTTGTGGTGAAAAAAATTCTATTCCACAGGAAGATATCAATTTTACCTTTTAAATCTGGATAAACTTAATAAAACATCAAAAATGTATAAAAACTCAGTGAAAGGGAAATAGAATTTATGTTATTACCAAGTTGGTCAAGGTTCAACATTCCAAAAATAGAATATTTTTTCTCCTGAAAAATTCTAACTATATGCTAGTAAAATACAACTCTCTGGTTGAAGGTTTTTCCTTGCTCACACAATGACTAAAGCATTTTGTGTCCACTTGGCCCCAATAACCAGTCACCCTGCTTTTTATAAAAGCTCCATAGATGAAAAATATACAGTGTGGGTATGTTTCACTCCATTCATTTCTCCTGCTGTTAACACAGCACATTCTTGAGCCAAATCCCTCTTTAACTGATGCTGCAGAAAAACTGTGACATAAAATGATTGATGTTGTGTCACTGAGTCTAAAAATGAAAAATTAACGTAGAAATGTTTATTTTGGATTCAACAGTGAGCATACTGAAAAAGATTTAAAATGTTGATAAAAATAATTTTTCTTCTCTCCACTCTCATTTTTGTAACAGGCTGATCCTCTCCTATAAAACACATTATCCACCAATGTCCATACCATGTGTCAATCAAAAAACAAAGAAACTTGCTAATGATTGGGTGGTAGATAATTTTTAAATGACATCTCTGCTAGTGGTGACATAAACCTGGAAATATTTGAAATTTTTACATGTTCTCAATTTTCTACAGTTATAATTTTTTAAATTATTAAAAATACATTCAGCATGGTTACAAAATTCAGCTCTGGCAATAGTAGTTTATATGTAGTTTTGTGCCCTTTATAAGCAAATATTGCTGAAAATTTAAAAAATTTTAGTAAGTTAAATCTTCTAAAGGATGTTTAATGTCAGTTTTTTTCTAGCATATCTTTTGATGAACTAAATAAGCCCTTGAACACAAATATCCATCCTTTAATTATATAATTTTGTTGCTGATATTTTTATATTATATACATAATATAAAATACATCGTAATATAAAAACTATGGTTTCTGTAAACTTTCTAAGGCCTTTAGAATTATAAAAACAAAATTTAACATGAAAGTTCCTATGTTTAGTGACTTACATTTTTCTGCATATTTGCTTAGTGATGATGTAATGAAAACAACTTAATATGTTTATAAAGACAATATTTTTTTTCAAGTGTGTATTCAGGCTTGTATCATTGAGACCTTTCACTTCTCTCCCTGGAAAACATTTAGAAAAATGTTGATTAAATCTAGCTTTTGGTCTTTGGGCAGAAATTTGACTAAATTATCTCCAAGTAACTTGTATTATCTTTAAAGACACTGAGAATGCTGATTTTAGTTACCTTGCTACATTATACTGATTTAAAAATTCTCAAACATATGAAATTAATATCAAGCAAGATTCTTAAACTAATTCTCTCTTCTCTTATGACATTGGTCATTTAATGGATGAGGAGGAGTGTGGCAGACATGGCTGGAAATTTTAATCAAATTGCATTCTCCTTGGAAAGCAAATAGCCCGAATCAGTGGCTGTCTCTTCACAGTTCAGTAAAAACTCTCTCTAATGTTAGGACTTAATTTAGAGTTGTGACAGAAACACAAGTCAAACTAGTTCAATCCGAATGTGGAGTCAACATAAAATCGAAGGAAAAGCAGCGCCAGGAACCAAAGCATAACTGGAACCTGGGAAGGTCAAGTAGTCAGGACTCACTGCCCATCTCCAATCTCTGCTTCTTTTGCAGATGGGTCTTATGCTCTCTGACCATACATAGCTTCTTGTGTACCATTAGGGACTTACCACCAGAATCTCTGGGTTCACGCCTAAATTATAGAAGTAATGCATGAAGACAGCAAAACAACGACAACGAAATGTGAAATGGAAAGTAAAAGACTTTCTCTCAAGTAATAAGGCAAAAATGCAGGCAATTTTATCAGAACTAAAGGATAAGGGTCTTAAAATTGTAACTGATATCCAAGTGCCTAGCGCAATAAATGGAAGAAAACATATGTAATTTAACTTAATGGATGATAAAGATCCTTAAATCTCCAAGAGATGGGGAAGAGGAGAGGGATCTCTCTAAAAGAGAATGGGAATCACAAAGCCTTTTGGCTTCTCAACCAAACCTGTAGAAGGCAGCATTACATAGTCCAAAGCCTAAAATTCTATAAACATTCAAATTATCACTCACTAGAGAAAACAGAATGAAACTATTTTTCAGTCAAGCAAGAATTCAAAACTGTTACCTCCCATGCTCTCTTAAGTATTTACCAGAAAATGTTTTAAAATCAAATGAGGCAGGAAACCAAGAAAAAGGAAGGTAGGGATCTAACAAGACATCTAATCTAGTTCTTTCTCCTTAGTTTCCAAAGTTACATATTTAAGTTATTGGAAATTGGTTTGATGCCCGTACCACACCTGGGAGAACAAATTAGCTGGCAGGACTAGAAGATTCCAAAGTAAGAGCTAGAGTAACAAGGCTAGTTTGGAGCAGGAAAATGTAGGACTGTGCAAGGGTGGTCCTCAGTGGGGAGAAATAAAAGCTGATAGAGGTTTTGAACCCATAGGAGGTCATACACCATAAGGTGAAAATGTCATATACTAGAAGGTGCTTGACTGGCACGTTCCTTGAATGGCAAGGAATAATATTTTCATAACTGTGCAAACAATGACTACCGATTTAACCATAAACTGTAATATGGTGATATTAAGAGAAATATAAGTGGGTGGTAAACAACTAAGCCTTTACTCCTAAGAGAAGGCTTAGGTAATATCTAAATATAGCAGTGAAAGCCATCATTTGGAAAAATTGAATTAAATACAAATAAAAAGAACTAGAAGTTGAAAGTGATGGTCTTTATAAAATGTATAGAACGGTTTGATTTATTAATGACATACAATCAGTTGATAAAAGTAAAAAATTAATTTAAAATAAATAAAAGTCTTTTCTACCCTATTTATATTCCCCAGAAGAAACCACTGATAACAGTGTCTATTTTATTCATTCTGGTGCTTACAATTAGACTTTAAATAATATACTTACATTGTATTTTTGATTTATCAGAATTTGAGATGATATATTAATTCTCAAATGTGAAATATAAAAAATTTTGTACACTTATGCTGCTTTCCAATTATTCTCCTCTCAATCTTTATTTGTTACATTATAATTTATCCATATAGTCAAAAATATTTATTGAACCCCTACTATGTTCTAACCAATCAAGGTACATAAATGGACGAAATATAAAAATCTCTGGCATTGTGAAGTTTACATTCTAAAAGGAGAAGACAAAAAAGTAAACAAATAAATGTTGAAGGTAAGCAAATAATACACTAATGTTAGACAATGATCAGGTTGTGTGCTAGTTGGGCCATGCATGCTGCAATTGCTTGATCACTATTATCATCAGACACAGATTTACCACGAGATACCCCAATGAATCTCCTGGTTTTCAGACACGTGCTTCTCTGTACTCAGTGTATAACATCAGTTATGACTCCTTGTGTCAACCAGAGAAACTAGTCTTGCCAATGTTAACTCTTCTCTTGACCTGAAGGTCCATTGGCATGAGGAGTTGAAAGTGTCCGTGTGGTACTCACACCTGCAAGTTCAATAAAACCCTTGCTGTGTCCTCAGATAGAAGCAGTCTTGAAATCCAGAAATGTCTACCACTGTCAGCACAGGAGTGGCAATTCTACAAGTGGGTCAACCCCAGGTTATGGTAAGAGAAACCAATCTTGCTACTACTCCTTTAGTTCCCAAAGCAATGTATTCTAGTTACTGCGATAACACCACTATATACTGACAATTGGTTCATGCCCTGTAGGACAGCAATCAAAATCATCAGAGTTTTACCCTCAAGTTAGTTTCTTACCTGAGCTTGTAATAGGCTCCATTCTGCTTCTAGGTTACGAGATATATGGAAATATAAATCAATTATTACATCTCTTGATATAAAATATGTTTCTTTGAGACTATGTTGTATAGAATACTCATGACAGTGGATCTTGCACTCTAAATCCTAGAAAAGTTGAACTTAAATTGCTGCCCCCTCAATGATAAAAAATCAAACAATCCATCTGCCATTAGCAGGCCAAGTTAAGTCCTTGAAGGAGTGTGCTATATTCAGGGATCAGTATAGGTTTCTGTTACTGACACTTTGGCAGTTGCTAGTTCAACTTTGGTAGGAGGGAGTCCCTGCTATTCAAGTCATGGGTAGCACACTACACCACTCCTGGAATAGCCACATACAAGGTTGGCTGATTTTACAGAATGAGTCATTCTATCTATCCACTTACTAATGAATGCTTCATATGGGGAGGTCTTTTGTTGGCTATTAACATGAGGTACCAAAATCTACATCATATAACCACTCTCAACCATGGTCCAAGACCAACTGCAATCTAATTTCCCAGATATCCTTGACTCTGAACCTCTAATTTTACTATTCAATACTCCTGACCAACCAGTCAAGCCACTAGTTACTTCCCAGGTATTCACATATATCCATATCTCATGCCACTTCTTCATCCACTCAAAGTGAATTTCCAAGTATACAGATCACAGCCTCCTAGGAGAACTTCCCTTCTCCAAGATCTGAGTGGTGTCAGAGTTTGCTTACAGCTAGCACCAACATGGCGTCCAATTTGTGATCTGAGAACTAGACCCACTTGTTTCTCTCTCTTTTAGTTAATCTTAGGTTCTCATCCAGAAGTAGGATGACCTCATATTCTGGAATAATACTCAAGAGTAATTGTTAATATTGAATGGAAGAAGACTCAGATCATGAAAAGAAGTTGCAGTTGCATAGTCATTTTGGCATTTAATGGTTAGGAACTCAGTCTTACAAAGGCCCAGTAATAATCTAGGAGCTATTTTTGAAATGGTGAGTAGTTCTCTGTTGCCAAAGAAAAATCCTCAATTTATAATTCTAGAAATCTGTGCTACAGTTCTCTATTGGGAATTGCCACAGGCACAAAAGGACCTTATTCTATCATGGAAATCTCTAGGACCACAAGACATTCTAGGACACAAAACCTGCTGTTGGCCCTTCTCTTTACCCTGGGCCCTGCCCTAACTTGACAATCTTCCAAGTCACTCAACGAGTGGGACTGGGCATTATTGCCAAGTGCAGTACATCCTGTCACTTTATTAGTGGTAAACAGTAGGGACGATCTGCCAGGCCACAGACTTCATTGATATGACTGGTCCCTGAATCTTCATGCAGTATATTACCCACCCTCTTAAATGCATGCACCTTTGTAGTACTCCTAGAATACCCGCCATCTCCTGCTACCTGGACCAATTAGCATGATGCCATCAATATAATAGTTTATGTGTGATGTTCTATAGAATATCTAGATGACAGAGGGCCCTGCAAACTTTATCATGACATAAATCAGGAGTAGTAACACAGTTCAAAGCAAGAGTATAAATGTCTCTGGCTTCTCTGCCCATATAAATGTAAATTGATGTTGACCCTCCTTACAGGAATTGAGAATAACACAGTCAATTGTACATTCCAAATGCTAGAGGCTTTGTTCAGCTGTTTCAGTGAAAATATCAGATCTGGTATAGCAGCCAGGACTAGGGCTGCTCAGTTCAAAGGCCTTCATCATTATCCATCAGAATTCTTCTATTTTTTTGGCAAAGAGCAGATAGGTGAATTAAAAGGGGATGTACTGGCAACAACTACCCCTACATCCTTTTAGTCTTTGAAGTTTAGAATAGTATCTTGAAATCCCTGAAGAAATGGGATTATGCTTCAAACTTAATTTTTTTGAAAGGATGGAGTGTTTTCCATTTGGCCCTTCTTACTTAGCCCTAATTGGCTATTATTTCATGGGTCAGCAAAAACATATGCAGCTTTTGTCAGTTACTAAGTCGGTGTGTGTATTCCTAGTGACCTACACCCAGGCACCCACTAGAACAACTGTTAGATTAACTTTGTGCCAAAACTCCTTTTAACACCTCTGTAGCTTCTTGTTTAATTGGAGAACCATGGAAGTGTTTCAGATCTCCAGTAGCAGCAGCATCTCAAAAATCATGTACCAGAATATCCAAACAGTCTAAATATCCCACTTACTCCCACACACAGTTAACCTGAGAAGTAGCTGTACATTCCTTTGGGAATGGATCAGAGGAATGTTTATCATATGTACTTGTGGTTTTGGATGGTCCTTTTAGAAGGATCTTTAATAAGTGGGTTATGGGTCAGTGAGCTGGCTTTGATCTGGAAAGTGGGTGAAGAACTGTGATTTTTCCATTGCTGAGGCTAACATCAGTCTTCTGCTAATGAATCTTCTTTCGATGATGATGATGATGATGATGATGATGATGATGATAATGATTGTTTTGGTCAGACAAGCTGAGTCACATTACTAATTTATTTATCTCATCATTTGTACACCAGGATCTATTAGCCATGTGAAGATATCTGGAGGTCAAAGCACTCTTGAATTAATCATGTCCACCTTGCCTCAGACAGGTAAGTGCCATGAGCTGGTTTCTGCAATTCCTAAATAACATTATCCCTGTCATACTAGGAAAGTTGTGCATCTTCTAGAATCGATCCAGATGATACAGGAAAGCCTACACCAAACTTCTCAAGATACTGATGTCTCCCTCAGCCATTCCATTGCCTTAGTGAATCAAATCTGTACAATGCAGTGCAGGCTTTGTAATTACATGTTTCAATACTAGCTCAGCTATTTACTAATTGTCACATTAACTTCTCTGCAGTTCAGTTTACTCCACTGCAAATATAAAGATAAAAATATCCACCTTGCAGGGTTGCTTTTAAGGTTCAAAAACTCTAGCGCAATGACTAAGTCATATATGCACACAAAAATATTTCTTTCTCTTCTTTCCTGCCATAAAGTGTGGGAGACTCATAACTCTGTTGCTAAGCTCTCGCTTTTCAGATCAGCTTGTTCCAGAAGCACCTGACTACAAGGTGTTCCAGCCCAGCCCTGCCTGGATCTCAGAAGAGGCCAAACCACGGAATGTTCCATCGCCATTGTTTAGCTTTGTAGCCCATCCCTACTGCATACTTCTCCTAACTTTTACCATTCCTCAC